>JAJMDH010000110.1:0-96744 GCA_030573455.1 Hanseniaspora pseudoguilliermondii | reverse complement strand
AAATCTTCTTTGGACCCAAACCTCCCCACATAACAGATGCATTGTAGTAGGTTTGAATGTCTGGGCAGGTGAACTTACCCTTGGCTTCTGGTGTACAGAATCCCTTCATGTTGTCAACACACCAGTTGATGACACCTAAGTTGATGAAGATTTGTAAAAAGGCCATGATCATTTGTCCTCTGAACAAGGCTCTTGGGGCAATCTTACAGTAGTGAGCCAACTTTAAGTTGGAAACATAGGAATCAGCTTGTCCATCAATGTTGTAACCAAAGGCCTTGATAATCATTAAGGCCATTGGGTTACCTGGCAAAGCATAACCCATAATCATTTCGATCAACAAGTTCAAACCTAAGGAAACACCAGTGGTGGCTTGCAAAATGGACAAAGGAATCAAGAAGACAAAGTTGAAACCAATGGACATGAACAAGGCCCAAACCGGTGTGTTGGTGTGAAACTTTTCAATGGTAATAATGGCAATGGTGATAACAACAATCAAGACGGTAAAGTACCACCAGTCTGGAACCTCTCTGTATCTGGCCATGGCTCTGGAGTGTGGGTCCTTAAATTGGTCCAAGACTCTGGCATCTTCCTTCCATAATGAAACCCAAGCTTCCTTCTTTCTCAATTCCCAAATGGTGACAAAGTATTCCTTGAAGGCAGCATAGAACATGGTGTGGTCCATGATCAAGTAGTAGGTGATCATGAATGGGTAGGTGGCAATGAAACAACCGTAACAAACTAAATTACCAGCAGAGTAGAATGGTGGAGAGTACTTTTGGTAGGCAGCATTGTCGAACTTGTAATCAGCAGTCAAAATCTTGTCAACTTCATAAGTTTCAGCAGTGTTGGTGAACAAGGAGTTGGAATAAATTGGCAAGTATGAGGTGTGTTGGTAGTTGGTGAAGTAACAAGCAATACAAATCAAAATTGCTAACAACGAACCAGCGTACTGTGTAGCCATAGAAAACCACGGCATCATCAATGAGCTGGAGTTGATGATTGCCCAATCAAATGAAGCAACTGGATTAATTCCAACACCAGAAATACCACCAGTTATAGCAGCTAGTTTCCAGTTGTTTGGAGCAATCCAGGTCATCCAGTTGAAAGTGGACAAGGCTTGGAAAATAAAGGATGGGAACCAAGTGTAACACAACATGAAACCAAAACCAATGAAGAAGGCTTGGTATCTGGTTAGACCCTTTAGGTTAGGATCTTCTGGAGTCAACAACGCGTTATTCAATGCAACAGTTGACAGTGATGTTGGCCAAACAGCCTTGGCGGGATAAACGACAAATTTTCTTAGAATTCCTGCAAATCCAAAACCTAAGAACTGAATACACAAGGAGAACCAGAATTGGTAATTAAATGACACTTTACTTCCATAATAAATATTCTGAGTCAAAATATTTAATGAGCTGTAGAATGTTGACATACAGATTGAAATAATCAAAGTACAAAACATTTGCTCTTTGTTAGTCCATGGCTTTTCGATGTTAATAGCGTACTTTTTGCTTCTAAAGGTAACCCCCCAGCAAGGAACCCATTTGGCCCAACTGGCTCCCATCGGATACAAAAACATTTGGATAACTGCAGTATTGATAGCAATAGTAACCAATCTGTGAGAAAAAAGTTCATTGAACCCAGCAGAAAAAACCATCCAAAACAACGCAAATACATAAACTCTAAAAGTTTCAATAGGTATTGTTGGATCATCTAACATGGCTGGGGGACAAACAGCTCTGACTTCAGGGTACGGTGAGTGGTCTCTTAGTAAAACAGCCAAGGCTTTTAATTCAAAGACATCAACTTCATTTTCAGGATCAACACCTTCAGTGGAGTATCTGATGAACTCTTTGTATTGTTCAGCAGAAATGTTTGGATCGTTGTCGTGATACTCAACAGCTTCTTTCATGACCTCCAAAGACTCTTCCACAGTGATTTTGTGAACTTTAGTACCTAAAAAATCAACTTCTGGGGGCAAATCGTCTAAATTGTCAACATCTTCATACTTCAATACTTTCAGCAAGTGCCAGACTTGTTGATCTGAAAATGACTTTATAGAGTTAACAACTTGAATGACAGTGTCATCTACAAGTTGAATTTCTTTTGAGTCAGAAGATATTTTGTCTTCTGAGCTTTCAGTAGTAATTTTTTCTTCAGCAACCTTTTTTTCAGAAGTCTTAGAAGAGGAATCTGAGTTGGAAATTGGAATTTGCTCTTCTTCAGACATATTAAAATAAAATAAAAAAATAGCGGATTGGATATCAAAATTTCTATATTTTTTGTTAATAATTTGTTTATCAAATTTCTGGACAAAAGAATAATCAATAAGCATGTCGTAAACCAAAAAAAAGTTAACGTTTGACTTAATATTTAAACACAACTTTTCCCTAAAAACATATATAATAATACAACTTTATTGCTAAAGAAAAGATTATAATTTAGACATGCCCCCTTAAAATTTGTATAATAATACATATTGCTTTTTTTTTAAGGGAATAGCTTTGTTTAGCCAAATAATGAATTATCTCTATTAATTTCTCACTGTAGTATGTTGAAAATGAAAAAAAAAAGTGTAGCATATCCTGAAGAATTATCCCTTTTTTGAAAATCATTCTCTTGCTCTCTTCGTTTTTTTTTGTTTCCACTATTTTGACAGATTTGTACACGTGATAATGTGCTTTTTGACAGATTGTGCTGCAGAGGAAAGAGTAGTTTGCCTGCGTCGTCGAACGTTCCCAACTTTTATTATTATAGGCTTTTCCGAAGCTAAGAAGAAAGCTTTATAAAGTCAAGACTAAGAACTTGCTTTTTATAGTAGATATTTAAATACTCTGATATTTGTTTTATGTTTTCAACAACTAACAGGTAAATCATAAAAGTCTCAGCCGAACACGTTTAATTAACCAAGTAAATCTACTGAAACTATAAAAAGGAGCAACTTTGTGTTTTCAAAATTTTGTGATTAAACTATTATTATCGTATATATATCATCTTTTTTATGGGTAGTGACCTGGAGCTGGGCCGAAGTAACCCTTTGCAGTGGCAGCGATGTCCTTCAATGGCAAACCTTCCCCATCTTGGCCAAGGTAAGGAACGTTGTTACCCCACCAGTTAATGGTCTTAGGGTTGTATTCGACAGAGAAAAAAATGACGATGGAGGCCAGAACTAAACCAGCATTGAAAGCGGCAGCCAAAACATAGTTGTATCTTTCCCACAGCTTCAAGTGGTATCTCTTGCAGTACCATTGAGAGAAGAAACTCATGATCAAAGCTGGAGTGTAGTACATCAAACCGTATGGTGGTCCGATCAACATACCAACCAAAAAAATGACTGGGTTGAACCAAACTGTGAAGTATTTGCCTCCGAATTTCTTAGCAAATCCAAACAATGCACCTAATAAGAAACCGATTAACCAACACCATTTCAAAATTGGATAAACATCATTGAAAATCTTCTTTGGACCCAAACCTCCCCACATAACAGATGCATTGTAGTATGTTTGAATGTCTGGACAGGTGAACTTACCCTTGGCTTCTGATGTACAGAATCCCTTCATGTTGTCAACACACCAGTTGATGACACCTAAGTTGATGAAGATTTGCAAGAAAGCCATGGCCATTTGTCCTCTGTATAAGGCTCTTGGGGCTATCTTACAGTAGTGAGCCAACTTCAAGTTGGAAACATAGGAATCAGCTTGTCCATCAATGTTGTAACCAAAGGCCTTGATAATCATTAAGGCCATTGGGTTACCTGGCAAAGCATAACCCATAATCATTTCGATCAACAAGTTCAAACCTAAGGAAACACCAGTGGTGGCTTGCAAAATGGACAAAGGAATCAAGAAGACAAAGTTGAAACCAATGGACATAAACAAGGCCCAAACCGGTGTGTTGGTGTGGAACTTTTCAATGGTTATAATGGCAATGATAATGACAACAATCAGAACAGATAAGTACCACCAGTCTGGAACTTCTTTATATCTGGCCATGGCTCTGGAGTGAGGATCATGGAATTCATCCAAGGCTCTGGATTCAGAAGAAACAATGCTCTTCCAAGCGTCTTTCTTTCTTAAAGACCATAAGGTGACAAAGTATTCCTTAAAGGCAGCGTAGAACATGGTGTGATCTATGATCAAGTAGTAAGTTATCAAGAATGGGTAGGTGGCAATGAAACAACCGTAACAAACTAAATTACCAGCAGAGTAGAATGGTGGAGAGTACTTTTGGTAAGCAGCATTGTCGAAATTGTAATCAGCAGTCAAAATCTTGTCAACTTCATAAGTTTCAGCAGTGTTGGTGAACAAGGAGTTGGAATAAATTGGCAAATATGAAGTGTTCTGGTAGTTGGTGAAGTAACAAGCAATACAAATTATGACAGCTAAGAAAGAACCGGCATATTGCGTGGCCTGAGAGAACCATGGAACCAATAATGAACTTGAACCAATAACAGCCCAATCAAAGGAGGCAATAGGGTTGATACCAACACCGGAAACACCACCGGTGATGGCTGCTAGCTTCCAGTTGTTTGGTGCAATCCAGGTCATCCAATTAAAGGTAGACAAGGCATCAAAAATAAAGGATGGGAACCAAGTATAAACGAACATAACACCAAACATAATGAAGAAGAATTTGTATCTGGACAACCCCTTTAGGTTAGGATCTTCTGGGGTCAATAAAGCCTTGTTTAAAGCAATTGTAGACAAGGAAGTTGGCCAGACTGCCTTTGCTGGGTAAACAACAAATCTTCTCAAGATACCAGCAAATCCGAAACCCATGAATTGGATACACAAGGATAACCAGAATTGGTAGTTGAAGGTGACATCATCACCGTAGTAGATCTTTTGGGTCAAGATATTGTAGGAAGAGTAAAATGTAGACATGGAAATGGAGATGATCAATGTACAGAACATTTGTTCCTTGTCTGTCCATGGTGATTCGATGTTCAAGGCAAATCTCTTTCCCTTGACGTCGAAACCCCAACAAGGAACCCACTTGTGCCAACCAGTACCCATTGGGTACAAGAACATTTGAATGATGGCAGTTGAAATAGAAATAGTAACCAATCTGTGTGAAAATAACTCATTGAAACCAGCAGAGAATATCATCCAAATTAAGGCAAAGAAGTAGGATCTGAAGGTTTCAATTGGAATTGTAAGATCATCCAACATGGCTGGGGGACAAACAGCTCTGACTTCAGGGTATGGGGAGTGGTCTCTCAACAAAACAGCCAAGGCCTTTAATTCAAAGACATCAACTTCATTTTCGGGATCAACACCTTCAGTGGAGTATCTGATGAACTCTTCGTATTGTTCAGCAGAAATGTTTGGATCGTTGTCGTGGTATTCAACAGCTTCCTTCATGATCTCCAAAGATTCCTCAATGGTGATTTCATGGACTCTGGTACCCAAGAATTCAACCTCAGGTGGTAAGTCATCCAAGTTGTCAACATCGTCATACTTCAAGATTTTCAATAAGTGCCAAACTTGTTGGTCAGAGTAGGACTTGATGGAAGTGATAGGTTCAAATTTGGTTTCATCGATATCTTTTATATCGTTGGCAGAAATTTTGTCATCAGAAGATTTAGAGACAATATCGACAGTACCAGCTGCCTTTTCTTCAAAATCAGACATAGATAGTGGGTGATTAATATTCGTCTTTGATAATTATTTTTCTTTGGTATTATATTTTTGTTTTTGATCGAGTTAATGTAATTAAAAAGTAAATAAACATAAAATTTTTATTAATGACAAAGTGTCTTTATATATCATTAAAGTTTTGAGAAAAATAACTGTTTAGTTTTATCGAGTCATAATATTAAAGAAAATCTCCAGCATTAATTGATTATTTCAATTTTAATAATATATATTTTTATATTTTAGTATCATCATTCACGATGATAGTGCCAAACTGGCAAACAAAAAACTGTTTTATTGAAGAAACATAGGACAATAAAAGTAGAATCAGCGAATAATACTAGTTAACTGGTTTTTAGAAAAATAAATGTATAATTAAAATTTACCTCCTCAAAAAGAAAGCATAGTAATCACTATCATTAAACCATATATGGAGTATGATCTTAGTTTATCAAAATGAAAGGTTGGAATTAAATAATTAATACTTTTTTTTTTTTCTTTAATTAATCAGAAAATAGGCAATTGATAATAAGCTTTGGAAGTCATGCCACAGTAATACAGTGCTTGCAAGAGTGAATAATAATGTGCGGCATGATGCACCGTTTAAAAAAAAAATGAAGTGTGATTATTATTTTGTTTCTCGCTTCGAGTCAGATTTAACATCAGTAATCACTGAATTTAAATCGATATTTTTTCTAAAAAATAAAAATAATTATTTTTTAAAAATTAATTATACAATTTATTTTTATTACTGTTATTGTTGTCATAACATCTAAGATCCAGAGTGCATTTATTACTGTATTGAAATGTACTTTGGTAAATATTCTATCAATAATATTAACTTTTTTTTTTTATATATATTTTTACCTTAAGATCTATAAACTATTCTTAATCAATTTGACAATTAACTTATAGTGGATAAGTGCTATCATATAGATAGCAAAAGATAATCTACTTACTACATGTATTGAAAACCAAAAGTATTTATTGTCAAATAACTGTATGCTTTCACATGTGCACAGATCTCTATAATACATTCCTAATCATTGATGATGTCGCTTTTAATGAATGATTTAAAAAAAAAAAGATTATAAATATTATCAATTAGTTTAAATAATAATCTTCAGTACCTTATTTTTTTTTAAACAAATGTGACTCAAAAATCATTGTTGTCTTTTCGCCTGTATTATTTTTTTTTTTCACCCATGTTCTTTTCGATTACTCAAAACGCGGCTAATCCTCCAGCCATATCTCTATTGGTAGCAAGTTGACCAATAAAGGTAAAAATCAAATGGATATATTATTGTGTCCCAGCAACGGCCTAAATTTCAATATTTTTAGATAAATTAAGGATCATATATATTTAACAATACTTTTAACACTAATGTATACAATTCACATATAGATTTTGATCTATGGATAGTGGCCTGGTGCTGCTCCAAAGTATCCCTTAGCAGTAGAGGATATATTTTTCAAAGGGGTACCTGCACCATCTTGTCCAGCAAAAGACACACTGTTTCCCCACCAGTTTAAAGTTGTGCCTTGATAACTCAATGAGAAGAAGATAATAATGGAGGCCAAAACCAAGCCTGCATTAAATGCAGCTGCAATGACATAGTTGTATCTTTCCCATAACTTCAAGTGGTATCTCTTACAGTACCATTGAGAGAAGAAACACATCAATAAAGCAGGGGTGTAGTACATCAAACCGTATGGTGGTCCTACATTTCCCATACCAACTAACAATATAACTGGATTGAACCAGATTGGATAGTATTTGCCTCCGAATTTCTTAGCAAATCCAAACAATGCACCTAATAAGAAACCGATTAACCAACACCATTTCAAAATTGGATAAACATCATTGAAAATCTTCTTTGGACCCAAACCTCCCCACATGACAGATGCATTGTAGTAGGTTTGAATGTCTGGGCAGGTGAACTTACCCTTGGCTTCTGGTGTACAGAATCCCTTCATGTTGTCAACACACCAATTAACAACACCAAGGTTAATGAAGATTTGTATGAATGCCATTGTCATTTGTCCTCTGTATAAGGCTCTTGGGGCAATCTTACAGTAGTGAGCCAACTTCAAGTTGGAAACATAGGAATCAGCTTGTCCATCAATGTTGTAACCAAAGGCCTTGATAATCATTAAGGCCATTGGGTTACCTGGAAGGGCATAACCAACCAACATTTCAATAAAGATGTTTAATCCCGTTGAAACACCAGTGGTGGCTTGTAAAATGGACAAAGGAACCAAAAATATAAAATTGAATCCAATGGACATGAACAAAGTCCAAACTGGAGTGTTGGTGTGAAACTTTTCAATGGTAATAATGGCAATGATAATGACAACAATCAAAACAGACAAGTACCACCAGTCTGGAACTTCTTTATATCTGGCCATGGCTCTGGAGTGAGGATCATGGAACTCTTCCAAGGCTTTACTTTCAGAGTTTATTAAGTTCTTCCAGGCATCTTTCTTTCTTAAGCTAATAAGTCCTGTAACATACTCCTTAAATGCACTGTAGAAAATTTGGTGATCGATAATCAAGTAGTAGGTGATCAAAAATGGGTAAGTGGCAACTGAAGCACCATAACAAACTAAGTTACCAGCAGAGTAAAATGGTGGAGAGTACTTTTGGTAGGCAGCGTTGTCGAACTTGTAATCTGATGTTAAAATTTTTGATACATCGTATACTTCGGCTGTGTTTGTGAACAAAGAGTTAGAATAAATTGGCAAGTATGAGGTGTGTTGGTAGTTAGTGAAGTAACAAGCAATACAAATCATGACAGCTAAGAAAGAACCGGCATATTGAGTAGCTTGAGAAAACCATGGAACCAATAATGAATTTGAACCAATAACAGCCCAATCAAAGGAGGCAATAGGGTTGATACCAACACCAGAAACACCACCGGTGATGGCTGCTAGCTTCCAGTTGTTTGGTGCAATCCAGGTCATCCAGTTGAAAGTTGAAACAGCTTGGAATAAATATGAAGGTATCCATGTGTAACAGAACATAAATCCAAATCCCAAAAAAAAAGTTTGATATCTAGTCAAACCTTTCAAGTTAGGATCTTCAGGGGTCAATAAGGCTCTGTTCAAGGCAATGGTGGATAGAGAAGTTGGCCAAACCGCCTTTGCTGGATAAACAACAAACTTTCTTAAAATACCTGCAAATCCAAATCCCATAAATTGAACACATAAAGAAAGCCAGAATTGGTAATCAAATGAAACATTGTCCCCATAGTAGATCTTCTGAGTCAGGATGTTGTAAGATGTATAAAAAGTTGTCATTGAAATAGCAATAATCAATGTACAGAACATTTGCTCCTTGTCGGTCCAAGGAGTGTCAATATTTAAGGCAAATTTTTTTCCTTTGACAGTGAACCCCCAGCAAGGAACCCATTTGGCCCATCCAGTACCCATTGGGTACAAGAACATTTGAATAACAGCAGTTGTTATAGAAATAGTAACCAATCTATGTGAAAATAATTCATTGAAACCAGCAGAGAATATCATCCAAATTAAGGCAAAGAAGTAGGCTCTGAAGGTTTCAATTGGAATTGTAGGATCATCCAACATGGCTGGGGGACAAACAGCTCTGACTTCAGGGTATGGGGAGTGGTCTCTCAACAAAACAGCCAAGGCCTTTAACTCAAATACATCAACTTCATTTTCGGGATCAACACCTTCAGTGGAGTATCTGATAAATTCTTGATACTGATGGGCTGAAATATTGGGATCATTGTCATGGTATATGACCGCATCTTTCATTATTTCAAGTGCTTCTTCGATAGTGATCTCATGGACTCTAGTACCTAAAAACTCAACTTCAGGTGGTAAGTCATCCAAGTTGTCAACATCGTCATACTTCAAAATCTTTAACAAGTGCCAGACTTGTTGGTCAGAGTAAGACTTGATGGAGGTGATAGGCTCGACACCTTTTACTTCATTGTAAACTCTAATGTTATCGCTTTTTTCAGAGTGGGCACCAGTAGACTTTGATTCTACTTCCAAGATAACGTTGTTTTTTTCTTCAATATCAGACATTCTAAATGTTTATTAGTAGCTTTTAGTGTTGTTTCTTCTGTTTGATTAAAGAAACTGATGCAAAGAACAATAAAGAAGATTATACTGGAGGTTTTTTTTTTTTTTTTTTGGTTTATATTAGTGCTTTTATTAACTTATTGCATATTTTGTATATCATTAATGCTTGACCTTAATCAACTATTGTGAAACTCCAAGCCTGCTATATATAGTCTGTAGATCAAAAAATTTTAAATATTAACATAATACATGATTATTTTGTTATGACAAAAACTTACTAAAAAATAGGCGAGATTTTTAAAAACAAAATCATACTTTTATTGAATTTCCTTGAGATAAACAAAAAACAATGAAAAAACCCTAGTTGTTAATCACACTTTAAAATTATCTATTTGATTTGTTTTTTGTTTCAGTGAGCGGCATTATATTTTATTGTTGTCAATTATGTATATATTTCATGTTTATTAGTACCAAAACTACAATTATGACACTTTATGGCAACCACACAGTAATCTATTATCTTATCAGAATAAATCATACTATGTTGTTTTATCAGTTTGACATATAATCTCTATAAACCGACTCTTTATCTCCATAAAATTAGGCAACTAATTTTAAAAAACAA
The DNA here is from genome assembly GCA_030573455.1 of Hanseniaspora pseudoguilliermondii. Classification (NCBI taxonomy): domain Eukaryota; kingdom Fungi; phylum Ascomycota; class Saccharomycetes; order Saccharomycodales; family Saccharomycodaceae; genus Hanseniaspora; species Hanseniaspora pseudoguilliermondii. The sequence goes on along the minus strand of JAJMDH010000110.1, from coordinate 86,430 downwards.
CGTGAGTGTCCCTTTTTTTTTTCTGAAATTTAAAATAAATTATCAATAAAAAAAAAAGGAGATTTCAAAATGTACTTCAATGATCGAAAAATATCACCGCTATTATATGTACTGTGTTCATTGAACATTTCAGATAAGAATCTCAACACAAGCATGCTAAGTTAAGTATGGCACATAAAAATTGTCTTCACGTGTAAATATATTACATCTCTATGGTAATCTTCTTGAGATGGTAGACACTATATTTCTTGATTATCATGGTATTATCTTTTTTTTTAGTGATTAGTCCCTGAAAAAAAATCCAGTAGGCTAAGAATAAAATTTGCGGGTACATTTTCTGGCATACATGCAGTAACTATAACCCATATCCTTGGAAACAAATTTAACCTAGGTTACAAATGCTGTAGAGACAATAAACAAGAAATAAAAAAGATAAATCATGGGGTGTATTACAATTTATACCGGAATAATCACGATAACAATTAGAAAGGGGGGAAGAAGAGAACTAAAGTTAATTCAAGTTGCCTTTTTTGACACTACATAAACCCAGTGGCTAAAGCATTTAGCCTACTCCCAAACATTGGCCTAATCTATGCTTTTCATATATAATGTACAGAAAACTATATGCTATGTGCTTAGTGTGAAGTACTAAATGCTGGTTCGCTGTTAAGGCTCAAAGTGTACTAAAAGAAAAGATCTACACCAAGTTTTACCTTTATTTTTTTTTTCTTAATCAAACCCACCTGGTGGAAGTAATGGTTAAATGCGCAACTGTCAGATATTACAAGAATCAACAGTAAACACCGATGTTTATATTTTTTTTCAAAAAGTATATAAAGGAAGCATCATGATGATAATTATTCTTTAGATAAACAAGACGAGCTCTTTTTCTTGTCCTCTAGTTAGATTTATTAACCAAAGCCACAGAAAAAGATGTGTAGCGCAATTGTTTATTTGGACAAGTGACCGAGCCTGTAAGAAATAAGAATGGTCAATGGAAGGTCAAACAGAAAATTTCCGATTCTTCCAACTGAATAGCTGGCATCTTCATTGAGGCTATGCTCGATATACACTACAAAGAGTGTGAGGCACTGAGCTGTGTTATTGGACCCATGTTTTTTCTTCACTTTGCTGTAGAGATATTCTGACCAAGTTGAACAGTACCGGCCCGATAAAAGGCTGTGTGAGATTTTCGTTTTTTTTCCCACACTTTATATGTGCTGGCTGATTTTTTCTTTTTACAAAAAAAGAGCCATGCGGCTGAGTTTCTTGGCTCTTTTTTAAAACGTGTCTATTGTTCTCTAGTTTTCTTGGCATATTTTTTTTCTTGCTCGTTTTTGGCAGTGACTCATACTGAAGGTATTATAAGCCATAAGATAATTACGGGAAATTTAGACAGTTTCTATAAAAACAAGCAACCCTATTACACATTAGAAAATTGTGCCAAGATTCAACTTTTAACTGTAATGTGGTGGACTTTTTTTCTCTTTTGGCATTTATTTTTCTTTTAACTAATGGGAAAACAGTGCCAAGGTTATAATCAAATTACGATGATCATCTAAAACCTATGGAACTCCATTGGAACAATTTTTCTTTTTTTTTTCTATGGAGTATTTCTTGTCTCGCCATTATGACTTTTCGTTGAAGTTTTTACGGCTATATCTACAAGAAAAATTTAACACAAGAAGGATTGAAATTGGAGGAACAATATTTTGTTATCATCTTCAGTTTAGTATTATTGTGTGAGTAACGAATAACTGGCTTGTTTTTTTAATGCTTTCTACCATGGCATGAATTTGAATGTTGGCCCAGCATCCAAAAAAACAAAAATTAGCCATAGATGGAAGTAACACAGTAATTGATTGTGGTGCGTTATAACAAATTCAGAGCCAGTACTGTTGCTTTCACTGGAGTCCTTTGTTTATCTCTTTTCTATTACTTTTTGGATGAGTATTGAAATTATTGTAGACTGAGATCTATGTCCAAACTTCCTAGCACTTCAACTATAACTTTAACTGAGAAAAAGACCTTTTTGCGATAGCAATCTATTTCAATAACACAGATGAAAGAAACTCAGTAAATGTTAACATCAATAAAAATAGTGTCTTAGCTCGCTTTAAAGCATTATAAGCATTTTTTTGACTCTCTTTCTATTAATTGCTGAAGATATTCTGATAGACATGAAAACGTTTCTTGAAGGTTTGTAGAAGCTTCTTGTATTTTTTTTTTTTTCACTCAAGTCCATTAATTAAATCTTTTGTTTTTTGTTTACTAAATATCACGTGATTTTTAGCAAAGTCTTTACAAATTTAAAAAACAGTTTAACAAATATTTGGTTAATTTAAACTGAATAACTTAAGTTTAAAAACAAATAATATATAATTTTAAATGCAAACAAAAGCCAAAAATGAGTTGAACACTGTGATTTTTTTAGATTTCAAACACTTTTGGAGATACCAAAGACTTCTAGTGATATGTTCTGGCAATACTAACAGCGATTATCAAATATTTTCTCACAAATGCTCGGAAGAAAAAAAAAGTGAACAAAACTCAAGCCGCTTTTTCTTAAATCCTTTCTTTTTTTTTAAACGAGTTTCAAATTTTTTAATTTTTTAGGGTTCATCAAATAAATCTCATATTAATGCTGTTATTTCAACATGTGAAGCCATTTATTTCCCTTAATATATACTGTATATCTAATACAAACCAACATTTGAACTGGACAATATAAGCATATTAAAAGACTTGTTCAAAAAACCTTTGGAACCTTAAATAAACGTATGCAGACATAACCAAAACCATACAAATTTGATGAACCTAGATAAACAAAAGCAGAGACTTATGGAAGAAAACGAAAACTTACCTGTAGTTCAAAAGTCAAAAAACAAGTCTGGATTTAAAAGCTTTATAAGAAATAAAATATTCATGAATAGTAAAGAAATGAAAGCTGAACCTGAAGAATACATTCGAAAGAAAGGCAATTACTATTTTGGAAAAACACTAGGTGCTGGGTCCTTTGGTATAGTCAGAACAGCCAAATACAAACCAACAGATGAGAAAGTTGCAGTTAAAATTTTGTTGAAGGAGGCTTTGTCATCGGAAAGTAGAAAAATGCTTTATGATGAACTCAAAATACTTCAAAAGTTACATCATAGAAACATCATTGCATTTAAAGATTGGTTCGAGAGTAATGAGAAGTTTTACATTGTTACACAGCTAGCCACTGGTGGTGAACTGTTTAACAGAATTGTTCAAAAAGGGAACTTTGCTGAGGCAGATGCCATTAAAATTGTTAGACAATTGCTGGATGCCATAAAATACATTCATTCTCAAAACATCATTCATCGGGATTTGAAGCCTGAAAATATCCTATATCTTTATCAGGCAGATGATGAGAGTGTCAGCAAGGATCAAAGAGATGAGATTGTCATCGCTGACTTTGGTATCTCTAAGGAGCTTGCCACAGAAGATGAGTTGATATTTAAATCCGCTGGTTCAATGGGTTATGTTGCCCCGGAGGTTCTTATGAAGGAGGGCCATGGTAAACCATGCGATATCTGGTCCTTGGGTGTCATTGTTTACTCAATGCTTTGCGGATACTCACCTTTTGTTGCTGATTCCGTTGATGGATTTTTGGAAGAAGTCACCAGTGGCGAATACCCAATTCAATTCCACAAACCATACTGGAACAACATATCCAATGAGGCAAAGTCATTTATATTAAAATGTTGCACAGTTGATCCAAAAAAGAGAAGCACTGCTGGTGAACTATTGAACAATGATCCTTGGATCAACGCAGGATCTGCTCCAACAAAGGATTTGCTTCCAGACATCAAGAAATCTTACAACAACAGAAGAAAGCTGCAACTGGCTATTCATGCTGTTATTATGAACAACAACTTGAAGAAGCTGAAGGAAAAATACAATTTGAGCAACTCAAGCGAAGAAGATGTCGTTTATAACGATGATGACAAACAAAGATCAGAAACAATTTTAGAAAGAATAAGAAAAGAAATGAATCAACTGTCACTTAATGATGATGAGAATGCTGAGAAATTTAAAAGTGAACTTCGTCAAAAAGCTTTTCTGAGCATAGTTCAGCTGGCAAAACTTCAAAAATTAGAGGAGGATAAACTAAAGGAAAACAACGCTGCTTGATAATATTTGTGTTTATATAGTTTGTATTGATCATTAAAGCAGAAACATTGAAAAGAGTACAGTTTCTTTAAAATATATATATATGAATTAAATTTCAAAGATAATATTGAAAAAAGTTGTATAAATGCTACCATTATTTCTTTATCTTATATCACTTCTTAAACATTAAAGACTTGAAAAAAAAAAAAAAAAAACAGATTTGAGCTAATAATTGTTAAACAGAAAGCAAAACTCTATTTGATATAAAAAATTAGAGAGAAAGAGATTAATGAAGATAATAAAAAAAATCAATGTAATTGATTTTATAAATACAGTTAACATACCAAAAAATTAAAATATTCTAGGTAATAAAAAAAACAGCGCAAAATTTTTGCGTGTAAAATTGTAATTAGCTTTGGTAGCTCAGTCGGAAGAGCGTTAGTCTCATATTTAGTTATAAATTGAGTTATCTAAAGGTCGAGAGTTCGAACCTCCCCCAGAGCAAATTATTTTTTTTTTTAAAAAAAAACTTTAATCATTGTTAAAATGAACAAAAATGAATAACTCAAGTGGACTAATAAAGCACAAATCCATCAAAGACAAGAAAAGTTAATTTTACTATTTAACAAGACATTTGTTTAACATCAATGAATTCAATAAAATCAAAAAAAGATGCTTGCTATATGTTCTTTTTTTTTTTTGCTGAATATCATTGGTAAAAAGTATACTAACTAAGAACTTAGAAATCAACCCTAAAACGGCTTCAATAAACTATGCTTTTCAAGAATTTAATCTCCATTATAATATATTTTCTCACTATATCTTCATCTGTTAAAATACCTACTCTGTGTTTAAATGAATGTCTACTTTTAGATCTTGGACTTTCAAAAAAAAGTATAAACAACCAGAATACACTAAACAATATATGTCAAAATAACAGTTATAAAAACATAGTGATGACATGCTTGGAAAATACGTGTGAGACTCCAGGCTTGAGAACGTACAATACCAACGAGTTTGTGAAGTTGTGCTCTAAATCACATACTAAAGATGGTAAAAAGAATACACAATTACTTGTGGATAAAGATATTAAGAGTGTCAATCAAAAGAAATTTATACTTTCAAAAAGACTTTCTTTTTCTGGCGGAGAGAAGAACACGAGAAACAGAGAAAATCCCCAAAATCTCTAAAAAAACAAGAAAAAAAAATTATTGTAAACATAAGGATTGATGTTTCTTATGTAGATATGTAATTGAGCAACTGTGGAATTATGTACTTACAAATTGTATTTATCATTTTTTTTTTTAAAAAACTAAATTTCTTTGATATAATTTGAACAAAGGGTTAATATGAATTGGTTAGTCATCAGAAATGAAGGCTTGTAGTAAAATTTCATTGTTCCTACATTTTCTCCGATGAGAAAAAAAAATTTCTTCGTTTTTGAATCATCCCAATCATGTTGATAAGTCAGCTCATTATCCTTTTCACTTATTAGCAGAAAGATTAGAGACCAAATAAAAAGTGAGGGTTTCAACAGCCACATTATATTATACAACTCTGTAACATTATCTATACCGATACACTTTGCGTTATTACAATCGAAATATTTTAATTTGATGGATGGAAGATATATATCCATACAAGAATTGGAAACAATAATAAAAAACATTGAAAACACTCTTTATCTTCCTAACAAAATTGAGGTAAGTGTTATTGATTCAGTTGATGTCTACAAGATATTATATGCTACAGTAAGAAATCCTCTACAACTTAACTGTGGATGCACTATATCCAACGATATGAGGCTACAGTATTTTGAAAATGATAATGTATTTGGTTACCTTCAACAGAAGAGTATCACCAGAAGCAGCAATGTTATTAATGATGAGGGGTTTTTATTAAAGAACATAAATGTGATACAAATGAATTTTGAGAACAATAGAGACGTTTGCCCACTTTGCTTTAAAACAACAGATATCAAAAATGCCAAGCCTATAAAATCTCTATGCCAACTATACAACCAACTGGCCTTTTTGAAAACGAAATACTTAAGCACCGTCAATAACTCTCTTGAAGAGGTTGAAAAAATTGATTATGACAAATATTTGAAAAAGGCCATTAAGTTAAGGAAAAAAAGCATTGAAAAGATATTTAATAGCGTTCATGATACTGAGAACGATAACTTAACATCTGGATTAAAACAAACTGAAAGCAAGACCAAGACATTATTGCAACTGTTTGAGTCTGTAAGTCTTTCAATAAAAGAGGAAAAATTCAAGGAAATAAAGAATACAAACATTATCGATAACAGAATCATTGCGAATGGAAGCGATATAACAGAAAGCTTAAAAAGTCAAGAAAACAATTTGCAATTAGAAAAAAGATCAGTTGAAAACCCCGACAATACACCTTCTGAGAACACTTTTGCCTTGAGCGTTCCAATAATATCAGAAACAGATAAACAAAAGGATAAACAAAAGGATAAACAAGAGGAAACACATTCAGAGAAAAGCAGCTCTCACATCTCAGAAACTCTACAAAAAGCATCAAATGTGTTTTTCAATTATACATCAGCATTCACAGAAAAAAAACACAACAACGAAGTACAGAAGGTGACTGAGGATGATGAAAACAAAGAAATCAACTATGTGAAGTGCTTTCCGATGTACAGAAGAAGATCTCACTACAGTGTTCATTCAAGCTTATTTCCGACAAAATCTAAACTGTATATCAACACTGACATATCCAAGGACTGCTCTAAGTTTGTGTTACTAAGCGAGCATAAATGGAAGGTCTACAACATTTTAGAAGGAAAAATTGGCACCGGAAAGGGCAATGAACAACCTTTTGCAATGAGCTGCTGTGGAAAAATCAATGGTGATTATGGTTCATCATTCAACTCTTTAATCAAAGACACAGATATAATAAATATAATCCCCGATGATTCTTTCAAGTTAACAAAGTCAGACATTAAAAACCCGAGAAGGACTCAAATCAACAATGATAGTGGGAAAGTTCGTGTTTGGGACCATTTGTTTTGCAAAGTGATGAACAATTTTCTGGTTATTGCCGGGACCAAAGGTATACTAAGGTTTATTGACTTGAATCAAGGTGGGAAGATCGTGAAGACAATTCAGTACAGCTTCCCAATCAGATGCATAGATGTTGACAGCTCAAGAAATGTAGTCGCATGCGGTATCACTGGTAAAGATAGGACCAATGGTGCTGAGCAAGCATTGATAGTATTCCAAAGGATCATTGTCAATACAGAAGCCTCAAATAAAAATGAACTGGTGTACTCATTGTTGGCCCCAATAACCATAACCCTACCTTATAGAGATCCTATCAACACCTTACAGTTTTCTGATGATGGGTTTTATTTGTCATGCACAACATGCTTTGAGAATAGATTTTTAGTGATATCAGTCAAGAAGATTGAGGAGCCAAGACTCATAATGAAATCGATAAGAAACATAGACAACTCCTTAGAAAGCGAGGGTATCACCAGTACCAACATGTTTCCGGGAAATGCCGGTTTAATGTGTGTCACTTCAGTTGCATACAATTCACCACCAATAATCATAGACACAAAAATAAAAAGTAGCAAAAAGAAAATGTACGATGGAAACATGTCATTCTCAAGCAACAATGAAAGTAAAGTGAATTGGTATAAAAATGCAGTTTTGCAACCTTCCATGCTGTTAAGACTTGATGAATTAGGCTCTAAGATATACAAAGCGGAGATATCACCCAGAAATGATAGTATAGTATTCCTGGACAAAAATGGAACACTCTTTTTGCTAGCATCGAGTTCAAACAACTTTGTGGAAAATAATGAAAAAAGAAGAATTCTGATCCTAGATAATGTCAGTAATGCCTATAAACTGAAGGAATCAGCAAGCATGAGATTCAGCAAAAATGGACATAAGCTTTTTATAGTTGATAGAAAGGGTATACTCTACATAGAGGACTTTTCTGCAGGATTGCCTAATGACAATTTTGTAACGCAATGTAAGCAACTTAATTAAATAAAAAAAGATAAAATGAAAAGTTGTTGATTTGATTACCAAGAATCAAGCTACAGAGTTTGCTGGTTAAACTTTGTAACATTATGTAGCTATATCCGTATATGAATTCATTAAGGACAGTCCTATTTATACTTTCTTTAGATATTTAATGATACTACACATCAATTATTTCAATTTGAATAGCAATGCACGTGAAATACGAAACACGCTTTTTTTTTTTCCTGAAATTTTCGTGTTCCTATTTTTTTTTCATTTCCACAGAATTCCTCTTTTTTGAACTTGTCTTCATAAAACGGTTATGAATTAGGCATATGATCTTAGTATTCTATATACATCTTAGAAAGAAGAAAAAACCATATATAACAGCTTGACAGAGACATATATCTACATTCACAAAGTGATAATACCGAATGAATAACGAAGAAGTACAACAAGACGAAGATTTAACGACACAAGAAATCCTACAGCTACCGTTAGCTAGAATCAAAAGACTATTTGCTTCGGACCATGAAAACACGTCTGCGTTGAAGAAAGCCCACATTTCTGTTGGTCTAGCGACCCAGGTATTTATAGAAAAACTAGTGGACCAGGCCCTTTCTGTCCACAACCTTAATGCTGGTGGTGACAAAGTCGAAAATAAAATCACCTACGATGACCTTGCTGTGGTGGCAAACATAGACCCCTTTGTGTTTTTAAAGCTGCTGATACCAGAAAGGATCTCATTGATTGATGCATACAACGAACACTTACTCAGATATAAGTTTGCTGAGGAGGGTGAACAACCAGAGGAAACATTAAAGAACATTGGCCTTGTCAGTGAAAAGGGTGTTCTTAGAGATATAGACTTTTCAGAATCAGAAAATAATGAAGATGACTATAAAGACGAGGATATGGATGAAGACATTGATGATGATGAAGAAGATTGATTAATTTTTAAAACTTTCTTTGTAAAGAAAAAAAAAAAAGATAATTCGTGAAGTTTAAATACTCAAACTATATATAATTTGAAATTATTTTTGATTGTTTAAAAAAAAACTACTATCGAGTTTAGCATAATGGTGAATGTTCTTGATTATTTTTCAGATATCAACTTTTCTTCCACTTCAGTGATAGGAGATGATCCATCCGTAGGATACTTAATTCTTTCCACCTTCATTTTCAATCCTTCAGGTGTATTGAACTTCTTTTCTATTACTTGTTCCTTCTGGACTTTACCGTCTTCGTCTACATATTGTTTGGTGTAAGAACTGAATGACTGGTATTGATTGATTTTGTCTGTATCTTGCTTGATAGGTAGGATATCAAATTCCCCCTCCTTAGCCTCCTTTTGTTTATTATCAAACTTCCAAGTCAAATACTTGCTGTAATCATAAAAGAATTTACCGTATTTTTTATGATCTTTGTCATTTTCAACTTGCTCTTTGGATAAGTGTAGATCTTGCAAATTTCTTTCAGCTAGGTATTTCTGAGGAAACAAGCAATTGAACTGCCCTTTTGTATCCCAAGCGATGGTTCCATTCTTTTCCAAACACTTCATGTACTGCAACTCAGATGGGGAACTTAAGGGTCCGACAATGACAGGCAATAAACTGTCCAATTTTTCAGGATTGTGGATTGGCATGCCAAATACTTGTTCGAATACGTTGGAAATGACCTCATTGGATAGACCGTTTATGTCATTGAAGATTTCGTCTTTTTTATCGATTGCAATCTTTTGGATGTGTTTTTGAATGTTTTCCCTATCGAAATCTTCGCTGTTCATCAGTCTTGAATATAAATCAGTGGTTTGGTCCCACCAGTTTGAAATAGCCTTTTTCTTCTCAGATAAAATGTCTGTGGTATTAGAGTCTTTGTCGTCAGCCATGATGCTTAATTAATTTATTGTTAACTTGGTCATTCCACTTTATATCTTCAAAAAATAATATGTTCAATTTTGTTTCAAAAAGAAGGTAAATCGTTTATTTTATATGTGCTTCGTTTCACTCACTCTCTTTTTTTTTTAGGGGTCGAACTTTCTGAAATGAATTCTGGATGACCGGCGTTCTGGAAATTAGTAGGGTATTCTAAATTCCACAAGCGCTACCAAGAGAATCACTTATTCCTTACAGCATGAGACATAGTTTTTTTACTTATAAGCTATCAATGCTACAGCTTATCTTAATACTTAATATTTCAATAAGATAAATAAATGTTTAATATAAATCATGCGTTATTGTTAATTTACTAGATTAAATTCAATTACTTTCAAATCTTGAAACTAAATTCGCCTTTATAGGTTTTGTCGGAGATAAGTGTATCATAAATGAAAAGCGAATCGTATGTTTCATGGTCTTATTTTTTTTAGGCCATTTATGAGAACAACATTCATTATACAGACAGATATGACTGTTAATACAAGGTTTAACAAATTGAAACAAAACCCATTATCAAAAGAGAAATAACAACAACAATAAAAAGATGGTAGCCAGTTGTAAAGATGAAAGAATGCAGTTTGTTTTATGCATACAAAAGTCTCCCTGTGTGCTTATATACAGAAACAAACCAGCTGACTGTATAAACGACAAAGAACTAAAGAAGGACATGCCTGACCTATGTAGAGCCTATTTGCACAGTTTCCTGGAGTGCAGAAGAGGTATCATTGACAAAACCAAGAGAATATCTGGTAATGCCCCCTTGTCCACCGGTAAGTTTGATGAAGAATACAAGCGTATGTGTGAAGGTGACTATAATCCTAGGGTTGAGTTGAGAAGTGTTCAAAAGGGAAGCTCAAAAGATTGATGGATGTTCTAGTTGTACAAACAATTACCTGTAAATATTACCACAATTATATATGTCCACATTAGAAGCTCTCATCAGTCTATATTTTAATATGATGCATTTTAACTTTCTTACGCTGTTTAGACATTCAACATCTTTTTTCCCCCCTTGCATCAAATAATATTTTCATTTTCTCCAAAAAAGAAATAAAAAGGTTTTCAAAATAATCAAGTGTGTACTTTTTTTAAACAATGATTACGATAGAAAAAAAAAAAACTATGAGTATTCAAACCACAGTTCCACCAGTACGGACCTTAAAATTAAGAACAAAAAATGGTTGTTGTGCAGAATGATGATGGAAAGTTTGTTGATGTTGATAGAGGCAACAGTAACGATGACAATGATCTAAAAAATCTTCTTAACACAGTTATAGAGCAAAATGTTTTAGAGCACCAAGTAGAAAACAAAGCTCAGCTGAACATTGATATACAGAAGTTGAAAACAGAACAAAGAAGATTGAAGAGAGCTAAAGACAATTTAAATAACTGGCACAATGAAAAGAGAGAACTGGAACGCAAGGCTTATAAGTCCACAACCAAGATATCTGACAAGGAAAAGTACGTATCAAGAATTAAAACCTTGGAAAAAGAACAGTTACAGCCTCTTTCCAAAGATATTAATCAAATACGAGATAGAATTAAACTACTGAAAGAATCTATAGCCAATGAAAAGGAATTCAAAGAAGAAACAGAAAACGAAAACAAGCAAAATCCAGACACAGATGCCCCATTACCCAACGAGAGTGAGAGAGACTTTCTGATTCGAACAGGTAAGATTACTGCATTTGGAACAAACAACGGCTTTCAAATGGAAGAAGATTTTACGGAGCATGGTGTATCAAATAACAACAAAGACCCTGAAGTCAAGGACGCAATGTCTGATAAAGACGAATACATCCCCAGTGACAAGGATCTGTACAAAGATGAAAGTGACTTATCAGAAATGGAGTATCCGGATGGCGATGATGAAGACTTGGTGTATGTTAAAGGGAAAAATGAGAAAAAGGCTGAATTCATAGATGATGGTAATGAGTACATGTATCAAAAAAGATTGAAAAATTGGATTAGTAACAGAGTTGAAAAAAGAAAAGCAAGAGGGGTACCAGCTAAGTATGATGTCAGTGAAGAATGGCTGAACACCGATCCTGACTATAAAAGTGCATCTTTGAAAGGTGGATTTAAGATACCTGGGGAAATATTTTCAAAGTTGTTTAATTACCAAAAGACGTGTGTTCAGTGGCTTTGGGAACTTCACCAGCAAGGTGTAGGTGGTATTTTGGGTGATGAAATGGGTCTGGGTAAAACAATTCAGGTTATTGCATTTTTGGCAGGTTTACATCATTCCAACAAGATATCCAAACCAATACTTGTTGTATGTCCAGCAACTGTTATGAAACAGTGGTTCACGGAATTTTCAACTTGGTGGCCATGTTTTAGATGTGTAATATTTCATTCCATGGGTGCGATATTTGATAAACAGATGGATGAGGTAGACAAGGAAGCATTGGACAAGTTCTTAATGAGCAATGAGGACATCGGATATGATGATTACGTGAATGAGGAAATATCAACAAGCAAAGAGAATGAAGTTTTAAATAAAAAATCGACAAAAAGAAATGTTCAAAGAATAGCCACCGTAGCAAATCATCTGAAGAACACAATGGAAAGCATAAAAGACAGGGGCCATGTTATAATCACAACTTATGCTGGTCTTCAAGCAAACTCAAAGTTACTCTTGGCAGAGGAGTACGATTATGTCATTTTGGATGAGGGACACAAGATCAGAAATGCGAACACATCTGTGGCAATTACAGCGAAGAAGCTCAAATGTGCCAACAGATTAATTTTATCTGGGACACCAATTCAAAACAATCTGAATGAATTATGGTCGTTGTTTGACTTTATCTATCCAGGAAAGCTGGGCACGTTGCCTGTGTTCCAGGATCAATTTTCAATACCCATAAATGAAGGTGGTTATGCAAATGCCACAAACTTACAGGTTCAAACAGGTTACAACTGTGCTGTTGAGTTGAAAAACATGATTTCACCTTTTTTGCTTAGACGTGTGAAAGCTGATGTTGCTAAGGATCTACCAAACAAAAAGGAATTGGTTTTGTTTTGTAAGCTCACAAAGGCACAAAGACATCAATACATCAGCTTTTTGAATTCGGAGGAGCTAAGCAAAATAAGAAAGGGGAGATTCCAGGCATTGATCGGTATTGATCATTTGAGAAAAATATGTAACCATCCTGATTTAGTCATGGATGCAAAGAAAAGACCTAGAGATTACGGAAATCCTTTGAGATCAGGCAAAATGCAAGTCATCAAGCAATTACTGCTAGACTTCAAAAGCAAAGGCCATAAGACGTTGTTATTCACACAATCCAGACAAATGATGGCTATTCTGGAGAGATTTTTGAGGGATGACATTGAATTTGACTACCTCAAAATGGATGGATCCACCTCAATCAAATCCAGACAGAATATTGTCGATAAGTTCAATAAAAGCAAGGACATTGATGTGTTTTTGTTAACAACAAAGGTTGGTGGATTGGGTATTAATTTAGTGTCTGCCACTAGAATCATCATTTACGACCCTGATTGGAATCCATCCACCGACTTGCAAGCTAGAGAAAGAGCATGGAGAATCGGACAAACCAAGGAAGTGATAATTTACAGGCTACTGGTTGGTGGAACCATAGAGGAAAAGATATACCACAGACAGATATTCAAGCAGTTCTTAACAAACAAGATTTTGAAAGATCCAAATCAAAAAAGATTCTTCAAAATGGACGAATTACAGGATCTGTTCTCACTCACTGATGATTCATCTTCAAATTTTTCTTATGAGGAAACAAAAGCAATGAGTGAAGTGACTGATAGAGAAACGAAAAACATCAAGGATGAGGTGGAAAATGTTGAAGGAATAGAAAAGTTAGAAGGGTACTACAACGAAGAAGCAGAAAAGGAAAAGAATACATCAGAGGGGGACAGAATAGTTCAGGATATCTTTGGAAGCGTTGATTATGAAAAGAAGATAAGTAAACTTGACTCTTCCACAAGCAAAGAAGCAGAAAGAAAGGCCAAGGAAGCAGCAAAGATGTTGAAGTCAAGTCTGAATAAAAAGACTAGAAATTTGGCTAAGCAAGGGAAAGTTACCTGGACTGGTAAATACGGAAGTATTGGTAAGTCAGAAGAAAAAACCAATGTGGTTAAAAAGAGAAAGCTTGGAAATCAGTCAAAAAAATAATACTGCACAAAGAATACGTGGAAAGAGAAAATGATTTTTTTTTTTTTTTCAGGCGATGATATAACATTTTATGTGAATAAATACACTATTAAATTGATTAAACCTCATCAATTACATTCAACAATAAACAAACCAAATAGATTATCACTACTTTTTATATAATTCCTTTTTGCTGTATGCTCAAAAAATGGGAAAACGAATTATCCTTTGCTTTGATGGAACAGATCAGGGATTTGGAAAACAACCATTGTCAAATGTCTTAAAGATATACAAGTTTTTGGACAACTGCAACCCTGATGAGCAGATATGCTACTATCAGCCTGGCATAGGCAAAAAAATGGGCGTTGATGAAAATGTTTTATTGAAGTATGGAAAAGATTATGGCGTGTTGCACAATTTATACGATAAAGTCTATAGGGTTGTGGACAGTTGTCTTGCAATATCCTTGGATAGCCATATCTTTTTAGCATATCTTTTTCTCATGCACAACTACAATAATGGAGACTTAATTTACATGATAGGATTTAGCAGAGGTGCTTTATTATGCAGGATTCTTGCTGGATTTTTGGAAAGAGTTGGTATTTTGGAGGATGGAAACAAGCACTTACTCAATGATGCGTGGACACTATATCAGGGATGGGAGTATCTGGAGCTTAAGTCATCAGAGCCTCAAGTACACACAACGTTGTTAAGTGACTTCAGAAATACTTTTTCAAAGCCCTTTGATGTTGTTGTTGAGTTTTTAGGATTGTTTGATACAGTCAATTCCTCTGGTATTTTGAATGACCGAATATTTCCATTCACAGCAAGAAGCGGTATAGTGAACCATATACGACATGCATTGAGTATTGATGAGCGAAGAGAGAAATACAAGCCCCATATATTTTTGCCAAATCCGGCAAATTATAGCAATTGCCATGATTTGCTAAACGAAGTTGATGGCCAATGTAATTTTTATGGAACGTTTGATTATAATACTTATTTGATAGAGAAGCATGTTGAGCTAATTAACTTTAAAAAAAGTCTAAAAAAACCAGTGTTGAAGAGAAACAATTTTTTAGATTACACATTGTATATTAATACAAAACTGTCGCCCATACTTGATAGAGCAAAAATATTTGCTGAATACAAAGCAGAGCCAGTTGTCTCCACTCAAACAGTGTTTGTGGAAGGAGTGTTCAAAATTCAGCTAACAAAAACCTCGTTTGACTCAAAAAATGATTCTACAGCAGACAGGTCAGCAGTGCTATCCGAAAATTTATCTTCCGACTTAATAGAAAAATGGTTTTCAGGCGATCATGCTGATGTTGGTGGAGGATGGCATATGGATGATGATGTTCTGAATGAATTCCAGATGTCAAACATCCCCTTAAGGTGGATGATTGTTGAGTGCATGAAGCATGGAATCAATTTTAAAAAGAAGCATTTGAGGAAGTATATTCAGGCAGTTCCAATAATGAAATGTTTATTGGCACATCAACACGACTGCTTATCCTTGGAAAATACAACATGGGGCAGACACTCTTATTCCTTTGAAAAGAATACAAAGACCTGTGGTAATATAGAAAATAGTAAAAATGCAGTTGAGGAACAAAATTTACAAAACCTCAGAAAAAGCTTAATAGCCAAGGACTCAATTTTCATCAAGTTATTCTGGTGGGTCATAGAGTTTTTACCTATGCGATACAGAGTTCAAAATTTAAAGACAATGAAATGGGAAACAAGAAGCAAGCCCAATCTAGGGAAAAGAAGACAGATTCCCGTGTACACAGAGTTACATTGGTCAGTGATCTGGAGAATGAAGTACTTGGAGAATTACAGACCCTCTAACATTAACGAATCATTCAAATGGATTTTGCAAAATGAAGCAAGTATAAGCTTTAACAGTAATAAATTTCATAACGTGGCAGAAAGCCATAACAAGAGAGTGTTACCTGTATACTTAGGCACGACCACGATCAAGGATTATTCGAAGCCACGAAAATCTCCGTTGGCCTCACCATATGTGTCTTACCCTTACAGAAAGATTGAAAGACAGGCGGAGTTAAGACAGTCTGATCTAGAATTTCCAATGATAATGCCCATATCCAATGATAGATCCAATTCAACAAACACAATCACTTCAACAAATTTCAACACTAAATGCGTGTTTATGGATGATGGTGGTAATTACTTGACACAGGTGAATTTATCAAGAACTGATTGCAATTTGACTAGATTCAGCTTTGATTCATATGTTATTGAGGAGTTGAAAAGAGTGGAGTTGGAGTTGGTTGAAAACATCAAAGCTTGGGAAAAAGATGGTTATCAGCATATTCCTGATGAGCTATACAACTACATGATCGACAACCATATTTTTTAGCTTCTGCTTCATTTTAAAAAAAAAGGAATTAGGTTTATGTATAATGATAACTTATCAATAATTTATCAGATAGAATAAAAAATAAATAAATATATACATAAATATATTCACCCATTAAGGAATAAATAGAAGCTGATATTAGAGTTTATGACCTTTATTAAATTCTAGCTTTGAATATTTGCTTTTAGTTTTGTTTTTTTTTTATAGAATGTAATTTCAATATTGTATTGTTTTAATAGATAAACTAGTATCAGAAAAAAAATACTGCTTGATACTTTCTTTATCTACTTTGTTTTTTTTTTCAAATCATTATCTTATTTATTATTTTTAAAAATATCTTACTCATGTTATAATTTTGTTTGTTTAACCAACAACTAAGGTGGTACCGGAGATATCGTAGGTAGGGATTTCCAAGTTCAAAGGAGCTGGACCTCTTCTAATTCTACCAGAGATATCGTAATGGGAACCGTGACAAGGACAGAACCAACCACCGAAATCACCGGATTCACCAATTGGAACACATCCTAAATGGGTACAGACACCTAACATAACTAACCATTCTGGTTGCTTGACTCTGTCGGAATCGGCTTGTGGATCCTTTAGAGAAGAAACGTCAACAGAGTTGGCTTCTTGGATTTCTTCGGCAGTTCTGTGTCTGACAAAGACTGGCTTACCTTGCCACTTGACAATGACGTTCTTACCTTCTGGGATGGAGGATAAGTCAACTTCAACCTTGGCCATGGCTAAGACATCAGCGGAGGCAGACATGGAGGAGATAAATGTTTCAACAGTGGACTTGGCACCGGCAGAGGACAACAAACCCAAACCACCAATCATGACGTATGTATAGTTTCTGGTTTTATCGGCATCGTTGTGGCCCTTTAAGTATTTGTTGAAGTTTGGAGCTTGGTAGGTGGACTTCAAGGCAGATTGTTGGAATTGTTGTGTGAAAGACTTGTTCAAGGTCTTACCAATAGTAGATCTTAGAGACATCATTTTGTATTAAGGAATATGTTGGTTTATGTTAGAATGGTTCTTTACAAATTTATAAATATGTTATTTTCTGTAATGAAATATGAAGGTTTCTTTAAATCTTTTGATTAGTAATAAATAAATACTGCTATAGTTAATAACTTAATGATAAATTTTCCCTGGTGATTAGGCTAATTGTGTTTCTAAGATTAATTATAGTAATGTTATACAATTCAATAGATTATTTTAGTAACTGGGTAAAGAGCTACTTTCAAATAAAAAAAAAATAAGAGAGAGAAAATTTTTCTTTTTTAGTTTCCAAGGAAAATTACACTTGTAGAAATGGATGTGTTTTTTGCAGTGATTCCTTCACGTACAAATATTCTAATTCGCTGGTCGAAGGATAAAAGTGAGGTAAAAAAATTTTTTTTTTTCGGTCAGTTTCTCATTTTTTGGTTGGGAGAACACAGAAGCACGTGACATACACAGACAAACATTCATCAGCCAATCAAAACATCAGATTATTTTTTATCTCTATCTTTCTTTTTTTGTGTTACACAAAGATAACATACAAGTCTACCGGAATCCATAGCCCATATTCTCATGAGAAACACTCATCACTATACTTTCATACAACCTTTCTTTGCTTTCATAATACTCATACAAACATAGCTCATTAAAACAGGTGTGAGCTATTGGATACAAACTTACACCTTTACTCTTAGGGTTTTTTAGCTTTGTGATCTTTAGTTCTAACACATGCAAGCCACATGCTGGTATTGTTCCATTCCCCGTTATAAACAACATAAGCTTGTAGAAATAGCAGCTTTCATACCGTTTCATTGATACTCTGTCTTCTTCAGTCTTTTCGATCACCAACTCCCAAAACCACTTTATTGTCATGGAGTCCCTTTCAGTCCACTTGTCATAATTGCTTTTCCCTTCGTTTATGTACTTGGTCACATGCGACAACAACCTAATGTCATGTTCCTTCACCAAATCATACCTTGCATCGTATGCTCCTTCTCGCCCGGCTAAATTTTCCATTAAGCCATCGTTATAGTACTGATAGACTTCATTGTAGCTCATCATCTTGTAAATGCAGTCGTCAAACAAAATAAACTTGAATCCTCTTTGGATACGCTTAAACCCAGCATTCACTGAACTGTTCAAATAATAGTTCATATAACTCTTGATGAACTCTACCTTGTTTTTGGAATTAACCACTACATTGGAACCATTGGGTATCAACTCCACATCCTTGACCATCTGCATCCTGCCATTTTCCTTGTTGGCTACCATATCGTCTAGAATAACCGTTACTTCAAATCTTAAGTCCATGTTCAGTAACTCATCATCACTCATTGTGTTGACTTTGGTCAAATATAAGTACTCTTGTGGATAAACCTCTCTAAAGTCTCGTATTGTTAGGGGAACATCAAATAGCTTCTTGTAAAATGATTTTGGCAATGGTATGTAGCTGCTTATGCAATTATAGAAACTCAACCCAAGAATAATCCCAATTATAAAGTAAACATCACAGGTTATGTCTGATAACAAGTGTCTGTTTGATTTATCTTCCTTCAACCAACATTTTCTATTCTCCAAGCTCTTGAAATAGCCATTTTTCTGAGTGTCAAATATCTCCATTATCACCTTTTGAAACCACTCACGTTTTAAGCCACTAGCATCTAGTCCAGGCTCACTAAGAAAGCTAACTCTTAAAGACTTGTGCATTGCCATTTCAGTAGCATTTACGAACATATCATTCATGCTATTTCTTTGTCGTTCCTCTCTAAGAAACTTCAGCGTTCTATAGACCTCTAATTGATCATTAATTTGTCTTATAGTGTCCTTTAAAATCGATGATCTGTTAATACTCAAATGAAAATATAAGTCTTCAACTTTTTGTTGATTGATGGATTTTATAAATGATTCCTCAGCCTTGAAGTTCATTATCGTTTTGAACCTTGTCTCTAAGAACTTAAGCTTACACCCAATAGGTATTGTATGTGGAAAATTATTTATGAAAAGATACTCATTATCTACAGTAGTATTTTTAAAGCCTTCCATTTTATCAAAATCTTCCTTCAAATCAATAAAATCAACATAAACATTATAAAAGAAACTCTTATCTGAAATAAATTCCCTCTGCTTGTTTATATCATATAAGAATTCTGAAAACTTAAAAAATGACAAAAGAAACAAATTCTTCATATAGCAATCCACCTTAATTTTGTAATTTAATGTTTTATTATTAGCAGCAAAACCGTCCTTATCATCATTTCTGTGTGAGGGTTCAAAAATAAAATCAAACCCTATGGCCTTTGCTTGCTGCTGGCTATCTATAACTTTTGCAAACAAGTGATTTATCAAAACCGTATTAAACTCCAAATAACTTTGTAGAGCGTTTTCTGTACCTTTGCTTATCAAAGCAGATTTCAAACATGCCTTTTTTTCATATGTACAATTGGCAATGAAACACATGCTCCTTGCCAATATTTTGTACACGATAAGCTTAATCTTCTCATGCACTTCATACTTGACGTTTTTGGAAAAAATTTTATTTTTGATAAATGGGCATTCTAGGATGATCAATACAGACATCAAAAAGTTTTTGCTAACCATATTATCTTTAACATTCACGTTTGTTACTATATCATAAAATTTGAGAATCATTTTGTATTTTAGTTTTCTAAGCACTATACTGCTTGAAGAGAATATCAGACCATAATACCTATTTAGGCTTTCATAATCTATCATATTCTTATTTATAAAGCTCTTTGTCATTGAGAAGACATTAAAGCTTAGCATGACAAAATTGTTCATGATTTCAATTTTGTTATCCGATTTCTCATAGTCATTGATGAAAACCTGAAGATTTTCTGAATTTATTAGGATGTATGGATGAAGATTAAACGACATAACAATCTTTTCAAATAAGCTATTAAAAACTTTAACGTGGGAGTTATTTGAAATAATAAAACTGTCATCTGCATCTTTATCAAGACCCAAAGCTTCTTGGATAATATTAGTTTTGCAATAGCCACACCTATATTTTTTAATTTCAGAAAAGATTTTTATTTTGGAGTAGCAACAAGGACATCGTTGAATAACAAGATTCTGAGTTTTTGAGTTTTTTGCTGACTCTTTATAAAATTTTTGATTAAGGTTTTGTAAATTTCCAATTACATGGATTGTTTTATCCTTTGTGTTGATAGTTTTGTCATATATAAGATGTTTATATCCAAAGATAGACATGCTGCTTGATGATATTTATTCTTTCTGAAATTTAAAAATATTTTGTTTATAGCTTGGTTGATTTATGAACGTTTTAAATTGTACTTTGTTGATTGTATATTTTCAATGTCTAACAATCTATCTATTTTTTTGTGTGTTTTTCTTGCTTTTTTTGTTATTGATTAAACCCAATTCCTATTCAACGTTCTTTTAATAAATTTTGAAAAAATTGGAACCAAATCACGTGTATTTCCCAATTTTTCCGCTTTACAATTAAGATATTAAGAAAGTCATAATGAACTTTAACAACAAAGTACATTGTCGAAACAACGAGTATAACTCACTATAATCATTATACACGATCAAATGCTAACCACTAAAAATAATAGTTAGTCATAGCAAAATAATATTAAAAAATAAAAAAAAAAAAGATTAATTGTTCATATATAGGAGAGGAAACAAAAACCAAAAAATAAAATAAAGATATCACTTGACACTGCGAAAGTCCACTGTAACTAATATAAACATTACATTACTTAATGTAAGAGAATTCGCCTATTTCGTTTTATCTTTATACATTGAAAATATAAAAATTGACAACAAAATACATTTAGATCAATAAAGTTTCAATCTTGTCCTTGACGGAGTAGATTTGGTTCTTCATTGGAGAAGCATCGTTGGTGGTGATAGAACAGGCAATGACAGATCTGGAAACACCACAAGCTCTACCTAAGGCAGACTTGGATGGAACAAAGACGTATGGAACGTTCTTATCTTCACACAACAATGGCAAGTGTAACAAAACTTCAATTGGTTCACAGTCAGCAGCCATGATGATGAATTCAGAGATACCTCTGTTCAAGGTCTTAGTGGCTTCATTGGCACCCTTCTTCAATTGTCTCAAGTTGGTGGCTTGTTGAACAACAGATAAGATTTGTTCACTTAATTCAGAGTTGGCTAATGGGAAAGCTTTTGGATTTGGAGCAGACATTGTTATTTGTAGTTATAGTCGGTGATTATCGAATTCAAGTTCCTTGCAGGGGTTATTATGATAAATACTATAGCTCGCTTGAATGGTTTTTACAATTGAATGTATTATAATATGTGAGTTGTAACATGTTAATTTTAAAGAACTTTCATGAAAAAAAAAAAAAAAAGATAAAATGGCACTGTGTTCAGAAGAAGAATGATCAAGGAAAATATCATACTGAAGCGTTAAGGTTATTGACTAAATTATGTCCCAAAAAAGTAAATTTCAGCTACTTTCCCAAATAGGAAAAGATATCAACATTGCTTTTTTTTTAAAAAAAGAAATGCAATTTTTTTTCACATATTTTAATATTTTCGGATATAAGGTCTTAGCAAATAATATCATTTTGCTTTTACCCAATTTTCTCTAAAGAAAAAAAAAATTTTTAAAACTCTTTTTTAATTCATAAATCACTATCCCTTATTTTAAACCTTTATATACAGTTACACTATAAAAAAATAACAAGTGGAACAACCGTTACTATAATATACAACATAATCAAAGTTATATATTATCAAGCAATTCAAGAAGTGTTTCTCGATATATATTAAACAAAACACGTCCTCACATCTTTGAAACTTTTGAAATACCATACATATTATTAAATAAATGTCACAAGAAAATATTATAACCCCAGTTGCCTTGGAAAATATCAGCGAAAAAGTTATTATTGAAACCTTAAAGGCCTCTCAAAATAAGAGCTCTATAGACAATGTTTTGAAACAAAAGGAATACGTGAATGACCTTGTACTGAAAGAAGTAAAGGCAACTGAAGAAAAGGCTTTAAAGCTATTTTCTGAAAAACTTGCCAATGTCTCTTCTGACTATATTAAACAAAAGGATGAAGAAGCTTTAATTAATAGTCAAAAGAAAACTGCTTCTGTTGCCGAACTTACTGAAAAAATCAACAATTTACAAGGAAGCTTGAAATCATTGATAAATACTTTTAACACTAATAATAAAAATTCAGAAATCATTGAAACAAAGAAGAAACTTTATGAATGTTTAACCAATAAAGAAACAGCCACAAAGCCTTTATTATGTTACGATATCGTCAATGAATTAAAAAAACTTTCTGAGAAATAAGCCAACTTTGTAAAAACATATTTCTATATATAAATTCTTCCATAATCATGAAATCAATTTTTTTTTTTTTTTTAAATCTGTTTATTTTCTATAATCCTAATCCTTTGTAAATCAAAATCAATGCAGTATCACCTTCACCACCACCAGCCAAAGCCTCTATCTTCTCCTTGGATACCTTTGAAACCTTATCATCATTATACTTTAGCCAAGATTCTTTGTCATTTGGATCTCTAACAAAGGCTTGGTAATGACCACTCTCTGAGTTAGCACCTTGGTGGGCAATGACTGATTGAAGTTCATAAACACATGTGGGGTTTTCGTTTTTAGGTGCTGCATTCAGGATCTCCTCCTTCAATGCTTTCCATTTGGTTTTTTCTTTTTCATATTCATCTGTCCATTTAACTTTCTTTTCATCAATGGTTAACTTTTCGTATTCTGCTTTAGGAATACTACTAGGAGACTTGGAAATGTTGTTTTCAACTTTAAACTTAGTGAGTGCATCTTCT
Organism: Hanseniaspora pseudoguilliermondii; assembly: GCA_030573455.1. Classification (NCBI taxonomy): domain Eukaryota; kingdom Fungi; phylum Ascomycota; class Saccharomycetes; order Saccharomycodales; family Saccharomycodaceae; genus Hanseniaspora; species Hanseniaspora pseudoguilliermondii. The sequence goes on along the minus strand of JAJMDH010000110.1, from coordinate 63,003 downwards.
TCGTCTTTCAAGATCTTTCTGAGTTCATCTCTAGCCTTTACCTTTTCTTTTTGGTAAGTCTCTTCAAGTAATGAAGACACATCTAGTTCAAATGGAAATGCAACTTTTCTCAAGATTTTAGACTTGACAGAAGTTTCCTTTTTCCAAAAGAATCTGACGAACTGAACTGTTAGGTAAGTTGGTAGTTTGGTGATTGTAGACTCATATTTAAATTTGGAATCCTCCTCGGTTATTGCTGATTTCTTGGTTAAGAACTCCTTCATTGAATTTTGTAATCCATCTATCAAGAAATTGGTCTTGATAGAAATGTGGCACCTCAATTTATAGTCTTCTGTTGTATTGTAAGCCACATCTGTTGTGTTGTTAGTATCTGTTATTTTTACTAAGAAATCAAGCTTCATACAGTCTGTGGCATTTGGTAGGCAAACATCTATACTAGATAACATTAAGGAGAAAAACTCTTCAGCATCTTGTTGCTTGTAAATGCCTCTCGATCTGTCAATTTCCTTAAATTGAGGATGAATTTCCCTTAGTTTTACTATAAAAGCAAGGGGATAAATTTTATCAAGAGTTGTGGTTGACATTTGAGCAAAAACATTTTTTAACTCTAAAATCAAACCTGCTTGAAGCTTGACGTTTATATCAGCAGTTGATAAGTTTTTAGCGTCGAAGTTCAAAACCGCATTCCTGATTGACTCTATTTGATATAACGCATGAATGGATGAATTCAAATAACAAGTATTTCCTCCATTTTTAAAGCCAACGTTGTACTTATTATCTTTTGAGCCATCCAAAAAAGCCAAGTCTTTGGTTTCATCAAATGCAGATGTTTTCAGCTTTTTGTTTGAAGAAAGTAGACTATTCTGTAACTCTTTGATATGAGCGTCTGTTGGTTTCTTGATTAGATCTTTGGTTGCTGTCCCAATTAAAGTTACTGTGCTTCCTGGTGCAATAACATCCTTAACCAAACAAGTGTCTGTCAACTTGCCTAACTTTGTTAAATAACGCTGTCTTTGAGAAGGGATCGACAACAAGTCCTCGATGTGATTTCTCAAATCATTCCCTGTTGCTCCTTCTTCCAACACAGTAGGGTATATTTTCCCTGCATGTTTAAGTATAAACTCTAAACTCATGATGAATTGTATTTTCTTTTGGTGATTGGGGTGTATCTTGATAAGATTTTTTTAAAGTATCTTATCTTACGCGAACTTAATAGGAGATAGTTTGCCACTCTGGCTGATAGTCGATATTATTACGCCTTATTAAAAAAAATAAAAAGTTGAATACAAACGACACAGAATTGCGCACGTGCCCATAGAAAGAGATATCATCTTCTTAAATCCATAACTAACAATGCAGACATTGTATAAAGCAATATATATGTACTGGGAATGATTGATCAAACTTGAATAGGCGTTAAAGCAAGTAGCATAGAAGTAATTGCAAAAATTATGCACATTAAAAACCCGATATTTTGATTCAACAATGGGGTTATTACGAGAATCACCATATCACTTAGCTTATCAGTGTATACAAGTAGTTGAAATAAATCAATATCATTCAATATCTTCAAATAAGGCATGACATTGCTTAAAGATATTTCAAGAAATGTTGTTTGTAGAAAAACAACTAAATTACCGAATGCAAATACAGTTTTCAAATACTTGTTGGCAGTCCTTTCTGTTTCTTCTTTCTTAGCATAGCCTACAGTTATGATAACAACAAATATTAAAGAACACAAAAAGGAAATATATTTGAGTGTATTTCTATAGATAGAGAAGATGTTTTTGTTATCATTTTTTAAGAAAACACTATACGGAATTGCAGATGATAAATTTCCTCCAATTGTATAAATCGTTGCATATATCAACCCACTGAAATCATACTCGTCAGCCTCTATATGCGTGAACTCTTTGTTGTTATAGCACAAAAAGTAATTTAAAGAGTTTAATGAGTAAAAGGTCACAATAAGTAAGCCAAATATGACGGTTTTCTTTTTTCCAGTAAAGATAATAGCATAATCTTCCTTATCTGAGACATCGTCTGCTTTTATTTTCTTTGATTCCAGCTTCTCAACTGTTTTTTCTTCAAGATATAAGTAAGGAAGATAATAACAATTGAAAATAGCCAATCCAATAGCAACAATTGATGAAAAAACAAATGGTGAAATATTTGGATAAATCCATACCTTGTTTGTATTCTTGTACCATTTTTTGCAACAGTATAAAATAATATATCCTGTCATCGTACCATTCTTGGAATTCATGGAACACAAGTTTGTTCCAATTCCTGCTAGATATTGTGTTGATTCATCAACTACAAAAAACTTTATGAAAACTGGAACAACAACCGCATTAATTCCTACAGAAAAGCCTTGAAGAATTTTACCGAAAATGAAAACAACCCAAAATCTACTTCCTACACACATTCCAGAACCAGCATAGTTAAATAATAAACTACCAAAAATTATTAGATTAATTAGTTTCTGTTTACTTATTTTATTATAAGTTTTATAAACAAACAAATTTACCAAAAGGCTTGATATTCCTTGACTGATATAAAATGAAGAAACTAATAGACCATATATAATTTTGGAATCTGCTAAATGTGCAAATTTATTCTCGTTTTGCCATTCATCAGTTGCAAGAATATTGGCATTTATTTTTTCGTAACCTTCATGCAAGCTTGTGAATGACAACAAAAAGCATATAAGTAAAAACAAAAAGTCTTTTAAGCATATTTTGATACTCTTTAAATCTTTGAATTTTTGATTAATCTGTCTTTTGATGTCATCTGCACTTGTTATTTTTATAAGATCATGAGGATCGGTTTTATTGGTTACCAATCTTTTTATACTAAACAAATACTGCAACATTGGGGTATTAAATGTGATTTATTAGCTGGTTAATTATTGTAAGCAAACTTGATGTTTAAAAACTTAACTTGAGCAAAAAAAAAATGCATTCACAACTATTAATATGAAAAAAAATAAAGAATAATCTTATTTGATTAAAACTTTTAACAATTTCCTATTTCAAATAAAGCGTTTAACAAAAAAAAATTAAATGGACGAGTTGGGAGTCGAACCCAAGACCTCTCCCATGCTAAGGGAGCGCGCTACCAACTACGCCACACGCCCGTTTTAATTTTTTACAAAATTTTTCAGAAATGACACAACTAAATTCGATCAACTAAAATGTGTCAAAAACCATGTATATTGTAACCTTTCATTGTCAACAGCCAGCACTGTCTTCAATTCCTGTTCTTTTAATTGTTTGTTTAGTGTGCATATCATACAGAGTGTCTAGTAACGTTTATTTTCAAAGAAAGGACTCGTTTGCTATGAATACTATGTTTATTGTATCATAGCAAAGTAAGAAAAAAAAAAAAGATTATGAGATTGGTTGCATTTCATCCAATAGTTATGACTATATGTGAAGTTTACGTAACTTTGAGAAGAATTTAGTCAAATTTTACAAAGAGAAGTAAGTGCCTAAAACTTTAAGATAGCTTTTTTTAAATTACACAACTATGCTTACTTAGAAAATTCATTTCTAAATGACTGACGATTGCTATAAAAACAGATTTTATCAAAACCCAAAAGCTGTATAGTAAACAAATAATAAATAACACGGGGTTTAGGATCACATCAGCAGTGACTATAATTATACATAAACAAGATATTTAAAAATCAAGAATGTTAATTTAATATCAAGATCATCTTTCTGGAGAATATGTATATTTGTAAGGATGAAGACAAGTTACTGTAAACCAGTTAAGGTTTCCATTAGAAATTAATATATTTGTAACACATGGAGCAAAATTTTGAACAAAATACATAAAGTTACATGACCTTGAAATAGCTTTGTAATATTAGTACAAAAATAATTTAGAAAGAAGACAAAGTATCAATTAGTAATATTTTATATAATGTTTTGAATTTTTAATGACGTTTATCTCATTAATCCTCAAATTATACCAACAACGTAGTTGCTTTTATATACCGTATGAATGACCTTATGAACGGTATGTTAAGTGTTATTGTTTTGTTTATTATGTTTAACTTGATAGTGATAATGGAAATATGACTGTTCCAGTCTAGCCTTTCCAATATTGTGTCCACAATATGTGTATGAACATCATAGTTAGAGTACAAGATTCAAATTAGAATTTTATCAGAAAAAACCCTCGGTAGACCTTTTTTTGACCATCAAAGAGAAATACACGGAAAAAGGTTCTCCACAGTCACATTGCGTAATTTTTTTTTTTTGCGGGACATACATTTTCCGTAACCTTATCGTCATTATGGAAATAAACAGGGTGTAAACGTATCTATTGACAACGATTTTATAGGAAAAAAAAAGGAGTTCACTATGACACGTAAAGACTATTTAAAATGACAAATATATAAACAAAACTGCTTTTAGGTTATTTTACAATATTTAAAGGAAGGAGTCTAATATATAATCAATACATTTAACTTAATGTGCTCATAGAACCAAAACAAAATATTAATAAACCTAACCTCAAACACCAATATGGCTGCAAGATTTCACTTTTTAAAACCATTGTTGCGAAACTCGGAGCCACAAAATTTGCTATTCAAAAGAAATTTTAATTCTTTCTGTCGATCATTTCAGGAAAATAAGAAAAACACAAGCAAGGGTGTCTATCTCAAATCAATGATGCCATTGAACAAGGTCTTCAAGTATACGTTGATATCATTTGGAGCTGTGGGCATGACTGTGTCTGTATCTCTTTTAGGCTTTTTCATATACGATTCAACCACTTATCCTGAAAACACTTGGGAAGACGTTTTTAGCCCTGATGAAATTTTAAATCCTAAGAGAGGAGGGCCAGAAAATTTGCCTATAATGGAAACCAATTTGGACAAGTTAGGGACACCCGACTTGTTAGATACAAAAAGGAAGCCTAGATTGGTAATTCTTGGTAGTGGATGGGCTACTGCTGGTATTTTAAAATCCATAAATGCTGATGAATATGAAGTCACTGTGATTTCTCCAACAAACTACTTTTTGTTTACTCCGCTACTTTGCAGTGCTGCTACTTTCACCTTGGATGTCAAAAGCTTGAAAGTCCCTTTGAGAAAGCTATTGAAACGATTAAAAGGCCATTTTGTTGAAGGTTGGGCTGAAAAAGTTGAGATTCAAGACAACTTAGTGAAGGTAACACCTTCAAGATACTCTCTAAATGAAATTGGTACAAGATCTAAACATTTTTGGACCAGTGCATCTGAAGGTGTTGAGTTCAATGAAAAGGATGATTATGAAGAAAAGTTAAGAATATTACAAAAAAGAGCTTTTTATGTTCCTTACGATAAATTGATTGTTGCTGTGGGTGCTTCTTTGAATACACACGGAGTTGAAGGGTTAGAATATTGCTCAAGATTAAAATCAGCGAAAGATGTAATTGACATCAGAAAAAAAATTAAAGCCAATTTCGAGTTAGCTAGTCTTCCTACAACCACTGATCAAGAAAGAAAAAAACTTCTAAGTTTTGTTATTGCAGGTGGTGGTGCTACTGGATGTGAGTTTGCTGCTGAAGTTTCTGATATGATAAATGAAGAAGTTTCTCAGCTGTACTCAAAGCTTATCCGAAGGGACTGTTCAATTCATATTATTCAATCCAGACAACACATTCTGAATACCTATGACAAGACTATCAGTGAATTTACTGAAAAGAAGTTCTTGCATGATAACATTGATGTTCAAACAAATTCTAGGGTAAAGAAAGTGCTGCCAGATAGAATTATTTATACCCAAAACGGTGAGAACAATGAAACTATTGAAAAAGAGATACCATTTGGCGTATGTCTGTGGTCAACTGGACTAGCACAAAATACCTTATCTAAAAGTATAGTTGAGAGTCTGGGACCAAAATATCAAAGTAATAAATATGCCTTAGAAACCGATTCTCAGTTACGTGTTATTGGATGTGATAACGTTTATTGTATTGGTGATGCATCCAACGTTAAATTAGATATGTCTACTAATGCAATCAAAGATTTGAAAACTTTTTTCTCAAAGAAAAAAGAATTTTTGAAGAATCATCAGGAAATTACGGACCTAAAAAGCTTAGATGACACTGAAATTAAAAAATTGACCCTTTCAAATGAAGAATTTATTAGTTGGACAAAGTATTTAGCCAAAAAATATCCATCTGCTATTCCTCAATTTAAAAATATTAAAGAATACATACAGAAATACGAAAGTGATAGTCGTGTTAGCTTTTCCAACATTATTGATTTACTAACTGAAATTGAGACAAAGGTTCCATCATTACCATTGACTGCTCAAAGGGCTTTACAACAAGGTGAATATTTAGGTAAGAAGCTACAAAATCTTTCCAAGACGTTTAAAAAGGAGTTAATAAACCATCAATCCTTAGATGTAAATGATGATTTAGTTTATAAGCCGTTTAGATATAAGCATATGGGGTCTTTGGCATACATAGGTAACTCAGCTGTATTTGATTTCTCAGGTTATACATTTTTTGGGGGATTACTAGCAATGTATTTGTGGAGATCAGTTTACTTCTCTCAATGTGTATCTATAGAGTCTAGATTTAGACTATTCAATGACTGGTTGTATAGGGGACTTTTTGGTAGAGATTTGTCTGTTGAAGAGTAGTCATATTGCTATATACAAGCACCTATTTTTAATCTAACTAGCAAAACGTGAGAGTCGTTTTTGATAGCCCCATGAAAATAAAACATTTTTATCAATGTATAAATTTCCTTATACGGAAATTCAATACTTTTGTGTAAGCTGTACAAAAAAAATTTCAAAATTTAGCGTTAACGGATTAGGTGTCAACAATAAAATTGCACAAAAGTAATGTATATAAAGACACTTAAGTTTGTTCTAGGAACATTTAACAGATTTATCAATGTTTTTTACTTTTAATGTCAATTGATCTACTTGCTAGAAAAAAAAAATTGATGTCAACCAGACTTAAATTATTAATTTCATTACCATTCAAAGACTTCATTCTGCTCAATACCATTTTAAAGTATTTTAAAGCAATTAATAAAAACAAAATATAGAAAAAGTTATTATAAACGTTTTCTACAAGTCTTAGATATAAAACAAAAAGAAAGAAAAATAATAACACAGCTAGCAGAATAATTCCCTAGGTTCATAATAGTAACTCTTATTTTTATTTTTTCTATTCTTAATACTATAGCTACATAGTCATACAATGTACGCATCTAAATTAATGCAGGTTTTGTCTGCACAAAGTAAAATAAAAACTGACGTTGATAATACTAAAAAAAATGATAGCTTAAAACTAAATAACCTGATCAAAGAAGAAAAAGTTCAGGATACAAGTTGTGCTACTGGATCAACATTAGTAAATGAAGGATTTTCTCCATCTTTATTTTCAAGATCAAGCATTTTTGCTAAAGAAAATTTAGATTCAACACTGGATCAAAATTATATGCCTAATGCCAAGAGAATTTTAGGCTTAAAGGCTAATATGTCTTCAGAAAAATCCCTATCGGGTAATATGTTCAACTGGTCAAACAATAATGACAAAAATCAAGATTTAGACTTGCAAACTATTAATAGTAATGGCAATAATGTAGAATCTGACTTAAAAACTGTAAGCTCTTCCTTAAGTAACAACACTATAAGCAAAGATGCTCAAAGTTTTTCCTATTCAAGTTCATCTTCATCTTTTCCTTTTACGAAGAAAGAATTTACCAGCAAGAATGTATTTTCAAATAGTAGGAAAAGCAACACGGCAATAGTTAATACAAAAATGTATGACGACAATGAGTCTATTTCAAGTCCAAATGGCTCAATTACCGATAAAGATGTAACAATTATGAAAGACTCTGACCATAGTTTCTCTTACAGAAAGATAGTACCAATCTTTATAGGAGATTTAGATCCGAGTATCACTGAATATGACTTAAGGCATACATTCAGGGAATTTAAATCCTTGCAAAGTGTCAAAGTTTGTAGATCAAGATTTACAGGAGAGCCGCTTGGTCATGGTTATTTAAATTTTTTAGATAAGGAAGAATCACAAAAAGCCATCGACAAATTCAATTATACTTTTATCAAAAGCAAAGAAGTTAGAATGATGGAGTCCTTGAAAAACACATCATTTAGAAAAAATATGGGAACAAACGTTTTCTTTTCTGATTTGCCATTAAAAAGTAAAGATATCACTACAAGAGAGTTTTACGATATTTTTAAAAATTATGGTAAGATTTTGTCCTGCAAATTAGATAAAAGAAAATGTATTGGATTTGTTTATTATGAAAATGATTCGATTGCATCTAAAGTTATACAAGATTACAACAATAAAGAGCTATTTGGAAGCATTATTAGCTGTGGAATTCATTTTGATAAAGATGTTAGAAACTTGCCTGAATTTGGCACAAGAGTTAATAAATTGGATCCTTCAAAGGTGATAAAAGAAAAAATCCTAACAGAATCCAATGAAGTTGTATCATCTTTAAAACAAGTTTCGGTAGGTAATCAGAGTAAATTGCAACACCCTAATGCTGTCTTTGTTATTGGACTACCAAAAAGCTTTAAAAATGAAGAAACCCTCAATTTGTTTAGTGAAGCTGGTCCAATAAAATCGGTTCATATTTGTCCAAAATACAATACAAATTTTAAGTATGCATTTATAACATTTAAAAAAGGAGTTGATTGTTCCACCGCCATCAAACTATTTGATGGTAAATTAGTGAAAGGTTCTTACATCAAAATAGGAAAAGCACATGACAGAATGAATATTGAAGCACAGTTTAATGTTCAATACAAAGACGAGTCATTAATTAAGAACCGAAAAGAGGTGTATTACTCTGACTTTGAAAACTATAGATCAACTGTCTATTTGTCTAATTTGAGTGAGATTTGCAGCGAAATGTTTATTATGGAATTTGTGAGACAGAAAAACATAAAAGCAACAAAGATCAAAATAAAGTGGTTCAATGAAAAATCGTCGACCTTTTCAGGCTATGTAGTTTGCAGAGATGAGGAAGAAGCCACTCGATTTTATTCTGCACTCAATGAAAGATTGATTGGTGACACTGTAATTGAGTGCTCTTGGGAAAAGCAAACCAATTTAGACTTGATTGTTAAAGAGCCATCGCTACCTATGTCAAGTTTGCAATCAAGTAACAGTGGTAAATTATTGAGAAACCCAAGCATCACTGGCAAAACAAAATGGACTAGTGTTAACGTCAAGTGAAGAAAATATATATTGCAGCATATGCCTTTTTTTTAAAAAAAAAGCAGCTACTCTAAAGAATGTAGAATAATAAATCCAAAACTGGGTATATAGTTTTCTCCTTTTGGAATTCTTGACCGTTGGTTATGGATTGGAAACAGGTTATTGAGGTTATACCCATTGATGCCTTTTGAACAATGTGTCTGGGGTTTATCGGGTGCTTAAATAGTTATATCCGTCAAAACATCAATTAAATTATTTCCCATCTCAGATATTTTTTTTTTTGTTTTCTGAAATTTCAGATATATGAACAGAAAGTTCAGAATACTCGACAAATAGACAATAAACACATCACATTATATGATACTCATTCAGCAACCAACGAACCTATAAAAGCATAAACTATAAGAAATGATTGGGTATAAACTTCTTAAGATCAACACACAAGCGTATAGAACCAGACATGTCTCTTTAAACACTTTTAGTAAATGCCTTTTCAGCACCTCGAGAGGCTCCTATGCATACAAGAAGTCACACAAGAAGAATAATACCAAGCGTGTGCAAAAAAAGCCCGTAGACTTTGTCATTCCATCTTTCATAACATTAAGTAATTTAGCCACCTTGATGAAGGTGAAATATGAATATTTAGAAAAAAAGATGATTAATTTGAAATTTGGAAACAATTTATCTGGAAAGTACATTTTGACTCGTGAGTATATAGAGTTAATTTTGGAGGAGTTCAATTATGAATTGAAAAATGAGGACCTGAATATAAGAACAAGTGAGAACATTTACGATGAGCTACGTGATCCCGTTCAACCTAATAATCTAAAGCCAAGGCCTCCTATCATCACCATCATGGGGCATGTAGATCATGGGAAAACAACATTGCTGGATTATTTGAGAAGAACAGATGTGGTTAGCGGAGAGCATGGTGGGATAACTCAGCATATTGGGGCCTTCAAAGTAATCACACCTGTCACAAAGTCTACACTTACATTTTTGGATACTCCTGGGCACTCTGCTTTCTTGAAGATGAGAGAAAGAGGTGCCAAAACCACAGATATAGTTGTCTTGGTCATAGACTGTGATGATTTGATAATGGAACAAACCAAGGAGGCCATTAATCACATAAAAAATAATGTCGAGCTGCAAACTCCCGAAAATCCAGATGTCACGAGTAGACTTGTAGTTGCCATGTCCAAGATAGACAAGCTTTCCGACAAAAGAATGAGATCTAAAAAAATTGAAGATCTGAAATTACAGTTGTCAAATTTAGGAATCCCAATGGAGGGAATGGGTGGTGATGTTCCTATTGTTCCGATTTCTGCTAGAACTGGTGAAAACATGGAACTCTTAGAGGAAAACTTAGTGCTACTAGGTGAGGTTTTGGATTTGAAAGCTGAAAACGGTCCAACCCAAATGAGTGAGGGTATAATCATTGAATCCAATAAAGACTCTAAAAAGGGTATAATGGCCACTGCTTTGGTAAAAAGGGGAACTTTGAAAACCAGCTCCGTGGTCGTTTGCGGTAACACATATTGTAAGATAAGAAGAATGGACGATGACAAAAACAACATGGTAAAAACCGCTGCTCCGTCAGATGTTGTGCAAATATTTGGTTGGAAAGATGTTCCTGTTGTTGGTGATATGTTTATTCAAGTTAAACAGGAAAAGATTGCTAAGAAATACACCACTGAAAGAATCAATTTAATACAAGAAGAAAACGAAGCTGAAGTCATTAGTGAAGTGAACGAAAAGAATTTCATGAATCAGGAAAAACATAGAATCGCAAGAAGAGATAAAAAGAAGAACCACAACAATCCTTACTATGAAGATGAAGAGACTCAAACAATTGATGACGGACCTGTAGTGTGCAACTATATCATTAAAGGTGATGTGCTAGGATCTGTCGAGGCCATCAAGGATTGTTTGTTGCCATTGAAAAACAAGGAGGTTGAATGCAAAATCATATCTCAAAGTGTCGGATTACCAAGCATATCTGATTTTGAGCTAGCCAGAACATTCAATGCTTCCATTATTTGTTTCAACTTGAACAACAATGTGGAAATTGACAACTTGTCGAAGACATATCCAGAAGTTCAACTAAAGAAGCATAATGTTATCTATCATTTGCTGGAAGAAATAACTGAAGACTTGACGAGTCACTTGAAACCTATTTACGAAGATAAAGAAATATTCAAAGTGAATATATTAAAGGAGTTGAGCTTTACAATCAAAAGCAAACAGATTAAAGTTGCTGGATGTAAGGTATCTGATGGGTTGTTCAAGAAATCTTCATTAATTTCTGTGAAGAGAAATTCTCCAAATGGATTAGAAGAAGTTTTCAGTGGTAAGATCTCCACTTTGAAGAGAAATGCTGACGATGTGAAAGAGGTTAACAAAGGAGTTGAATGTGCATGTACCTTTGAAAACTTTACTGATTTCCAAGAAGGTGACATTATAGTAGGTATTGAAAAGGTGCCAATCAAAAGACATTTTATTCCTGCTTAAAAAAAAGTATTAGTTTATATACAATATTCTTAAAATATTTTTCGTGTAAATAACAACATCAATCATCCCATTGAACATGAACATATTCTTCAACGAACTCTTCATGCCCTTTTTCCCCTCTCTTCCCAGAAGGAACATAGTTATCGGCGTCTGTGAAAACCAAAATGGTACCCCATTCCATCCCGCGATTTTTTAAATCAATTTCCAAATCAGACTCCAACTTTGATATAGCATATGGCATCAGTTGAAGCTCAAAGGTTCTGTTGGAAGAGCTTCCTTTCAATTTTGGCAGGTTATGGTTGTTTTTCTTTTTTTGATAATAACTTTTCACAAACTCATCAGCTTTGAAGAATATAGGAGTTTGTGATAATCTCAGAATCTGATCAGGATTGTACTCTATAATGTTAATAAACTTGTTGAATTGAGGGTCAGTCAAAGATGTTGTTAATTTATTAACCATTGGGTCAAGCTCTTGTTCCTTAACATCACTTGATTTCTTTTGGATGTCCTTTATGTCAATGGATGGGTCATCTATCTGTATGTTATCATAGTTGATTTGACTGCTTTTCATTTCATTTGCCTTTTTGACATTTGGATTGAATTTTTCATCTTCTAGGTATATGAAATATGGAGTGTATGCCTTGTCCAAGTTGACACTCAAGTCTTTTTTCAAGTCGTGTTTTTGTTTCTTTTGATTTTCTAACATCTTTTCATTGTTGAGATTGGTCTTTTCTGGTTGGAGTGATTGTGATTCAACTGGCTTAGACTCAAATGGATTACTGCTAGCAAACGGATTAGCAGTGGCAAATGGATTACTTGCTGAAGAGTTGGACAAATCGAAAGGATTTGACTGGATGTTCATATCTGAAACTTCTTGCGCAATATCAGTTTCTACATCATGTAAATCAAAGCTATCATTATACTTAATGTGTCTAATACATCTAATGCTTCCATCTTTGTTCAAACATGCCCCACATTGCAAGATGTATAGCCATCTGTCATCAGAATTCAAACAGTATTGAGAATCGTTTTGTGTAGGATTGAATATCTTTAATAATAATCTTATGGAACCAGTTTCTTTACAAAGAGAGCATCTCAGTAAGTCTTCTGGTATGTTGGACTGAGACAAAAAGTCACCTCCCAATACAATATCCTCAACTTCAAGAATATCATCTTCTTTGACTTTACAATCGATTAGACCTATTTGTGAGACAGAGTTGGTGAAGACTTGAGATTCGTTATCATATGAAAGTTCACTATTTTTAGTAACAACACTGTCAATATCGCTCATTGCTATTTTGGGTTATTTATTTGATGTATGTATTTGTAATCTGGTGTTTGGAATTATTAGTTGTAGTTTATAAGTAGTCAATATACTTCATCATCAATGATGTTTCTGTTAAATTATAGAATTTACAAAAAAAAAAAAAAATAGAAAAAGAAACAAGATTATTCGGAGATAACCAGGCAAATTTACACACTTGCCCGAATAAAGTAAAATACTTTCCCAAAATGGAAACTACTCTCACAACTCACCTGGAAATCGTGAACAAAAAAATTTTCCTTCTTCTTGACATACAAAGCAAAAGTTATAATCATGGCTATGTTCCATCAGTTGGGACACTTATCCATTATGTTTACTAAGGATTCATAAAAGGAAAGCTAAACCTAATTATCCCATACATTTTAAAGACCAAAAGTGCTTTCATTGTTGGAAATATATATAAAATGTCTGAAAATAATACAAATGTGGTTCTAGAGAAGTCTAATGTGAATTCATACATTATGAAATCTCTAAGCAATACTGTTAAGGTAGATTCTATTATCATTGATTACATCATTGGTTACTACAAGAAGTTATTGGATGACTCCAATGATTCAAATCTAATTTTAAACATCAAAGTTGATGAGGATATGGACTTTTTGAAGAACATCATGTACAGCAGTACAAACAATAAAGCTGAAATTAACGATGATATTGAGCAAATCATTGATACTTTAGCTTACACTCTGAACCAAAACATCACCAAGAACAAGGCCAAACTGAATGTTATTGGAGATACCTCTAAGAGATTATTAGATGTTAACATGTTTACCAACTACAACAAGAGACAGGACAAGATCAACAAGTCTTTGGATCACTTGAAATTAAACTCTTTGGACTCTTTGAGATCAAACTCTGGTAAAAGATTGGTTTCCTCCACTGTTGACATCAAAAAGCTGGAAAAGGCAGAAAAGAAATTAGCTAAGAAAGTTGCTAAGAGAAACAACCAATTCGTTAAGTATGAAGCCTCAAAGCTTATTTCAGATATCCAACAAAACGAAGAAGATCAAGATTATGATTCTTTCTACATGAAAGTCAATCCTATTCAATTTTCAGGTGCTTCTCAAGGTCAATCCAAGGATATCCATATTCCAACATTTGACATTTTCGTTGGTGATGGTAAGTCCATTTTGAGAGATGCCTCCTTGTCCTTGTCTTATGGTCACAGATATGGTCTTGTTGGTTCAAACGGTATAGGTAAGTCCACCTTACTGAATGCATTGGCCAGAAGAGAACTTCAAGTTCCTAACTACATCACCATTTTGAATGTTGAACAAGAATTGAAGCTTCCTGGTGATACCAGAGTCATTGATGCTGTTTTGGATTCCGATGTCTGGAGAAGAAATCTATTAAAAGAAGAAAAGAGTTTAGAATCCAGAATAGAAGAAATCGAATCCTTGAAGAAGGAATTTGAAGAAGGGTCTTTAGAGTACAACAAGTTGGAATATGAAAAAGATGACCTTGAAGAACATTTACTAAAGGTATCCGAAAAGTTAGTTGATATAGAATCTGATAAAGCCGAATCCAGAGCTTCCATGCTGTTAAACGGTTTAGGTTTCCAAAACAATGACGATTTGTATAAACCCATTAAGGAGTTGTCAGGTGGTTGGAGAAAGAGAATTTCCATTGCTAGAGGTCTTTTCACTCAACCAGATCTATTATTATTAGATGAGCCTAATAATCACTTGGATGTTCCAGCCTTGTTCTTCTTGGGTGAGTACTTAAAGAGTTATAAAGGTACTGTATTGATTGTTTCACATGACAGAGCATTCTTGAATGATGTTGCCACCGATATCATATATCAACACAATGAAAGATTAGATTACTATAGAGGACAAGATTTCGATACCTTCTATCAAACTAAAGAAGAAAGAAAGAAAATCGCCATTAAAGAATACGAAAAGCAAATGGTTGAAAGACAACATCTACAAGAATTTATTGATAAATTTAGATACAATGCTGCTAAATCATCTGAAGCTCAATCAAGAATTAAAAAGCTGGCCAAAATGCCTGTTTTGGAAAAACCTGAAGATGACAAGGGCTACACTTTCAAGTTCCCTGATTGTGAGCAATTGTCCCCTCCAATTTTGCAATTGCAAAATGTAACATTCTATTACGATGAGAAGAAGCCTCTATTGAAGGATGTATCTCTTGACGTTGAACAAAGTTCAAGAATGGCCATTGTTGGTTTAAATGGTTGTGGTAAGACAACTTTGCTGAAATTGTTATTGCAACAAATTACTCCTGTTAGCGGTCACGTTAACAGAAACTCTCAACTAATTGTTGCAAACTTCACCCAACATCATATCGAATCCATGCCAAGCAATGTTTCTTCATTAGATTACTTGCTTTCAGAGTTCCCTAACTTAACACCTGACAAAATCAGAGGTAAGCTAGGTAACTTTGGTATTGCTGGTCCTGTAGCCTTGCAAAGAATCTCCCAACTATCTTATGGTATGCAATCCAGAGTTGCCTTTGCTAAGATATCCTTGGATAACCCACATTTGATCATTCTTGATGAACCTACTAACCATTTGGATTATGAAGCTGCTGATGCATTAAAGAAGGGTCTTAAGGAGTTTGCTGGTGGTGTTGTAGTAGTATCACATGATGTCGGTTTTATTGATGGCTTGTGTAATGAAGTCATTTGTAGTGAAAACGGTAATGTTTGGAGAGAAGAGGGGGGTATAAAGGCATACAAGAAGAGAGTTGTTGAAAGAGGTATGGCAGGATTGAAATAAATGCAAAAAACTATATATTTGCTGAAGCATACAAGCTAAACAAAAAGGCTTTTTATAGATGTTAATCTTTTATTAAAATAATTAATATATATCCCTACTTCAGTAATAATTGGGCAGTTCTTTTGTTTGTTATTGGATCTAAAACGCTTCTAACTTCAACATCAACTTTATCAAATACTGTAACAGATCTCAAGGCTTTGTCTTCTGTCTTGAAGGTCAAGGTGTATTGTTCTTCGTTGAACTCAACGTCATTCATATCAGTGGTCATGTTTTCTAATCTGATTAATCCTTCAACACCAAACTTAGGCACTAAGACTTGGAAACCATTGTGGAACATTTTAATCACATAACCTGTTTCTATCTTTGGTTTTTCAGATTCATTTTCCTTTTTCATTACTTGTCCAACATAATATTCTATAGAGCCTCTTCCAGCAAATTGTGCGTTTCTGTGTCTTCTGTTGATGTTTTTACAAATAATTTCCATTTTGTTTTTGTCTCTGTGACTCAAGTCTAACATTTCATACCCAATTGCACCAGCTAGCTGTCTGTGAGCAACAACATCACAATATCTTCTAATAGGAGAAGTGAAGTGGGTGTAAATATCAACTGCCAAACCATAATGTCTATAGTCTGCATATGGATGAGCACCACTAGGGAAATATTCGGCTGCCATCATACATCTGGTAGACAGAATTCTAACTAATGTGTTAAAAAAAGGATCATTTGGATCTTCGATTCTATCTAGAGATTCAGCCAAAGTCTTTGAAGAATCCAAAACGATCTTGAAGTTAGGATCCTTGACTTTGGTCAACATATCATTAAGGATGTCAAAGTTGGTTTTTGGTGGTGAGGCGTGTCTTCTTAACATAGCAGTTTGAGGGAAGGCTTCTTGTATCTTTCTAGCAACAGATATGTTGGCTAACAACATGAACTCTTCAACTAACGAGTTTGTTTCAAAAGTTTTTTTGATTTCCACATCATTGGCATCTGCAGTTTCAGAATCCATGTAAACCTTAACCTCTGGGGAAGCTAAGTTCAACGCACCTGCATCCAATCTTTTTTGCTTTAATAATTTAGACAGCTTCAATAAATTTCTCATACCAATTGTTAGATCATCGTTTTGGTTTTTATCGTCAATTCTCAATTGAGCTTCTTCATATGCGAACGCCTCTCTAGATTTTATACAAGACTTCATAAATTCCACATTGACAATATTGGCATTTGAATCCAGTTCCCAAATAACAGAGAACGCATATCTATCAACATAGGGTTTCAAAGAACACAAGTTTGTACCCAATAGCATAGGCAGCATATCAATTCTTTTATCAACTAAGTATACAGATGTACCTCTAGAGGCACCTTCTTGGTCCAATGGAGTGTTAGGCTTGACAAAATGGGTAACATCAGCAATGTGAACACCGACTTCATAATTGCCATTAGGAAGAATCTTACAATGCAATGCATCATCAATATCAACACAGCCTGGAGGATCAATAGAACAAATCAACTTATCTCTCAAATCGACTCTCTTGACCAAAGAAGCATCCTTAGCAATTTCTTGAGGATCCTTCAAGTCAACAGGACATTTCCAGTTGTCACCTTCTTCAGGTAAACATTGAAGAACCTTTTTGGAAAACGGTCTGTACTCAACATCATGCTCTAGCAATAAAGCCTCGGTTTCAGCATCTCTTGACTCAACTACACCCAAATCCTTGATGAAATGACCGAGAGGGTATTTTTTATCCTTAGGCCATGAGTCAACACCTATAAGTATTCTTTTGTTCATCAATTCAACAGCTCTTCTAGTTTTGATTACTACTTTAGGTAGTTTCAAGTCATATAACAACACAAAGCATGATTGATAGTTTGTACCTGAGTTGTTTTCTTCATCAACACTGGCTTCAACAATTTGACCGACATATTGTCTCCAAGATCTTCTTATGATACCGACCACCTTCCCTGTAGGAACACAATTTTTATTGTTTTTCGACTGCTTAATGGCTTCTTGAGCTAACAAACGTCTTTGCTTATCAGAAACAATCACATTGTTGGTTTCAGCAATGTTGGCATCTTCATTATCTTCATTGACATCCGGGTTTAAATTGACGTCGTAATGCTCAGAATCAACTTGGTATGACGATTCTTGTTGCCAGTCACTTTCAGGTAGTAATTCAATAGCAACAACATCACTATTAAATGCTCTGTTCAAGTTCTTCATGCCCTTGATTAATATTGGCTTAGGGAAGGAATTAACATTGACATAACCTTGAAGGAAGTTGTGCTCAGAGATTTGAATGTTACCTTGATAGATAGAACCATTTTTCAAACCAGCAGATATTCTTGAGTTTGGATAATATTCGTCATAGATGTCCTCTGAAGAGTCTTTTGACATATCAGCATCCTTGTCATTAATTTTATGATCAGCAGTTAAATCATATTGCGGAATCATATCTTTTAATTCTTCGGAGTTCGATAAGTTGTCTATGTATTGGTAAATGTTCATGGCATTCACACCAATTTCCTTACATTTTTGTAGATTCAACTTGTCATTTGTAATCAAAACTATTTGAATATCGAGTGATTGATTTTTCTTGGTATTATGATTCAAATGATAGTCTAAATATTTGGCAAGTTTTCTAATCGATCTGTCATTTCTATCATTGATACTTTCCGTAGGTAATCTGTCACAATAAGTCTTGTTCATAAACTCATTGTAAAATACCGAAATGTTTTTATACTTGTTTTCATCATCAGAGAGCTCAGTAGAACCTATAATACTTTTTAATCTTTTATAGATTGGAAATGATAAATTTTTCAATTCATCCAAGGCTGTTTGCGGAATGATAACGTTGTTAAAAATTTTCTCATTTTCGATCATATCAATACAGTTAACAACAACATTGGTATCCAATATAGCAATGTGGTTCTTGTTGTTAGATAAAGTATCATGGTCTTCTAAAATTGGCTTACTGTCAGTTGAAGCAGAATCATATTGACACAATTTACACTTCTTAACAGAGCATGGAATATCATCCCTTAAATAGTGCTCTCTCAGAATTTTAACAGGTTGAACATTGTTCAGGTTAGTTGAGTTCTTGATAAAGTATTTTGTGGTGACTTGTAAATTTTTAGATTTCTTATTGGCAGTAAAGTTTTCGTTGATAACTCTTTTCTTACCAATAGAAGGTAGTATAATTTTATTATCGGTGCTCATTGGAATACTAAACACTTTTATATGATGGAATATATTATCTTCAACAATGAGTTTGCTTTGCTAGGTAACATTGACATTGCCTTTGATTCTACTTTTTAGAAGAGTTAACAGCTTCAAAAGATGTGGATTTCTTAATAGGAAAAATTTTATGGAGTGCGAAAAAAAAGAAAAGTTCATTTCTTTCGTTACCATTTTTCTCAAACATCCGCTACCAAGCATTATATATCTTGGCAGAATATTTAAAGGTATATCACCATAACATACTATAACCAAGACAACAATGCTTAACTCTTTCTATTCAAGTGATGATGAACTAGAAGACGATATTGAAATTGTATTTGATGATAGTGATGATGAGTCTGTTACTAACGATTTGAATGCGTTGACGCTGACTGAAGAAAAGCAAACGGATAATTTGAAACATGTAAGACATCCATTACACACTGAACTTGATAGCCTTATATCACAAAATTTATTGATGTCACATAGAAAATCTAATCTCAATAATGAATACATGCTGTTCCCTAATAGAGATAACTTTATTCTTTATCAATTATCTTCTTTAAATGATATGTTGAGTGATAAATCAAGTGATTACATATCAAACGTTCTATATAATGACTCAAATGTAGATGATTTTAGAATAAACCTATTGAATATCTTATCAACTAATCAGTGGAACTCAGAACTCTGTGAAAGAATATGCAGTGATGGAACTAAAAGAGATGATATGGGTCTTTCAAATCACTTAAAAGTGGTATCAGAGATAACACGGAGCGAATACATGTGCCCTATATGTTGCCAAGAACTAAATGATATGGATGATAAACGGATACTTAAGGTTCAAGGTTGTGATGACCGGGAGCATTATGCTTGTATAGAATGTTATAGAAAGTATGTAAAGGTATCTTCATCTTCCACTTCAGAATCATTCAATATAAAATGTATAGGTGGTTCTTGCCACAAGAACTTATCATACCTTTCGATATATAAAATATTAGGGGATGCATACATTGACGATCTCATAAAGTATTCAGTACTAGAATCTTTGAACAATAACAACAATACTCAATTTAGTGTTTGTCCACAAGTGGGTTGTGAAAATGTTATACTAACTAATAATGTGAAAAGCGATGAAATTACCCCTGAATATGTGAGTTGTTTAGAATGGCACAAATTTTGCTTGAGTTGTAAAAGAGAAGTACACTCACCAATAACTTGCAGTTTATTGAAGATCTGGATAAATAAGCTAAATGATGGGAATGAGTCTCTGAATTGGGTTTTCAATAACACACAGCCATGCCCTAGCTGTGATGTTGATATAGAGAAAATGGAGGGATGCAATCATGTTAAGTGTGGCGTCTGTAAATTTGAATTCTGCTGGATTTGCCATAAAGAGTGGAAGACTCATGGTGGTAGCTTTTATGACTGTATGCACAAAAGAGACATAAAAAACAACAATGAAAACAACGGAAAGGAATCCATATCAGTGGATAGATTCAGAAATTATTATAAATTTTTCTTAGAATCAGAAAATAACATGCTTTTAGACATGAGAATTCTTAATAAACTTATTGAAAATAAACTCAACAAGTTATCTGTAGCTTTTGGAATGAGTTTGACTGAATTAGAATTTTTAACTGATTGTGTAAAAGAAGTAGTTAATGCTAGAAATATGATAAAGTATTCATTTGCGTTGCTGTATTTCATGGACCAATCCCACAATCTATTCCATATTTTTACACATAATCAAATGTTGCTTTTGGACAAGATAGACGAAGTTTCTGATGTTCTCATAGAAGCTAACTTAGATTCGAACTTAGCTAATAGCAAAACAGACTTAAAGATCATTAAAATGAAGCCATATTTGATAAGAAATACCTCGATGCTCAAAAAGCTGCAGGTTACAGTCAACAAGTGCGCTTTTGACTTAGTGAATAATAAAATCGAAATATACAAATAGAAGCTTTGAGAAACAATTTATAATTATTTTAGTTATCAATATATATTATCTAAATCTGGCCTTTAACAATCTATCAACACCAACTTCCGCAAGCTCTTCTCTTCCAACATATAGTTGTTGGAAAGAGCCTAATGACCCTAGAATGGATCCACCTAACCAGGTGTGGAACATTCTTTCCTTGGTCATAGCTGAGTTACCCTGTGTGACAATTTTAATTTTGAAAGAAGGCAATCTCTTAGTTAATTCCAATTGAATGGCAGTAATCAATCCAGGAATGTATGATAAGCCACCTGTTATAATGATGTTGTTTGTCAAAACTGGTCTGAAGTCAACATCGACACTCTCAATACAGTGTTGAATTAAGTCAAATAATCCCTTTAGGCTGTCTGACAGTTTATTTTCCAACTCTGGATTACCAACTTCTGCTTCATTTTCATTCTTTTCTTCTCCATTGGCATTATTGTTGGTATTTCTCTTCAAAGGCATGTAATCATTGTGGCAAGGAGAATAAATCTCTTTATGGTCATCATCCCATTTTTTAATTACTGGATTGGATGTATCAGGAGTGAATAATTGATCTACCAGTTCGTATCTCTCTTCTTCAGTAAAAATTAGGTTTTCACCCCAAGGTGCTTCTATACTTCTGGCTGGTCTGTTGTTTCCATTGGCAACAATAGGAGCACTTAAGTTAGTTCTTGACTGGAGAAGCATTTCTTTACATTCTTGTATGAAAAATCTCTCATTGTAATTGTTTCTAAAAGATTCGGTTAAACCTTGTATTTTGTTTACTTTAGGTTGCGGAGAGTACTTAGATTTCACTTCAAAATTACATAGAATATCAATTTTACCATCATCATTTTCAAGCTTCTTTGATTTTTCTTTAATTTTAGCTGTCAACAATTCTGTTATCAATTTCCCGTTCAAATAGCTTCTTCTATTCTTGGATGATAAAGTAAAACCATCAAACACAGGTGAAACAGAACAAGAATCATGACCAAGTTCAACAACCAAACAATTAGGTTTACCCATTGCAAAGGAGACAGATGATTGTTGAGGCAGTAAATAAATGGCTTCAAACTTTAAAGCTTCCAAAACCATTTCAATCGATTTGACTCTGTTTTCCTTTGGATTCCATATTGGTTCTGTCAAAATCATAGGGAGGTTATGGAAACCGTCTATTTCTGTATCCATTTCATCTTCGTTTGTTTTATCGGATGTGGCTTTGATGGACTTTGATGTTTGTTCTATACCTAATTTGTTTTTCATTAAAAATTTAACTTTGTGAGCAAATATATCAAAGTCTTGAATCAGACCATCTTTTAGGATACTTTTCACTTCTCGGTTTGGCTTTGGAAATAAAATTCTTTGATCATCAAAAAACAGGTTCTCTGGAGTCTCGTTGTCAAAGGCATACAAGGAAGAAGATATGTCTGTAGGGTGGTCTGTACCGGCAAATCCAATCCTTGTGTTATATGAGCCAGGATCTAATACTATAGCGGTTATGTCATTACCAGCATATGGTTGTAAAACAGTTGGTTGTATTTGCTGTTTTGGTTGTTCAGCCTGTGGGGGCATAGAAGAAACACTTGGTACTTCGGAAGTAACTGGTGGAACTGACATTATATTGCAAAAGAAAGAGATATCAAAGATGTGTAAATAGGAGTTCTATCAAATACCCAGCTTCAAATTATTTTTTGCGTTGGATTAGATATTAACATGTCTTTATATCAGATATGACATTTCAATGCAATATCTTGAAAAATAAAACTCAATGAATAACTTGATCAACATCCTCAGTAACGCGGTGAACGAAAACGAAGAAAAAAAAAAAGAATACGCAACAAGGCACGTGCCTCATATAGAGTAAAACCTTCAGTTGTAAATCTTTACCACGAAATCTTTCAATCAAATAAGTGCTAATGAATACCACTAAATAAATATAAACATACAAATAATCAGTCTAATCCAAAGTTCTCCTTAGCTCTGAGGATTATGTCATTCTCTATCAGCAAGATTTTGTTCATTTCTGAGAAGTGTGGTAGATTTTCTGTCTCTTCAGGTATTCTAAACAGTTTTTTTTTGGACACAATTTTCTTTAACAGTTTCAATGCTGATGACAGGACAGGTTTGATATCAGCTGCTTTTACATCCTCTAATTTTTCAGGGTTGAATTGCAGTTTTTCCGTGTGAAATTGATCCTTGCTCATTGATAAAATAACACATAATCTTTCCAAGTAAGGAGACGCTTCTCCAGATGCATCTAAGAATATTTGATCTTTCCAATATGTTTCTTTGTCAATTTCCTCTTCTTCCAAGCTATCTTCTTCATTATATTCGTCTTTTGATACTTGCTCTTCAACGTCCTCTTGTTCTTCCGCATCATCTAACTCTTCTATATCGTCATGTTCCTCCATGTCCTCTACTTCTTCCATATCCTCTTGTTCTTCCATATCATCTAACTCCTCTTCTAATAAAGAAATACCTTCGTCCTTCCACCAAGAAAATCTTTCTTCTATATCAGATTCATTTAAGTGATCACTTTCCTTGACAACTTGATCAAACTCATTCCAAAGGGCTACCTTATCATGTGGATTGTTTGGAATGACAAATCCATATTTCAAAAGCAGTGCTGCATTAGGGAACTGGCCATATGTGTTAAATATTTCCTTTCCTTCTTCAATATCGTGGATTGCTCTAATTTCACATTCATCATCACTGTCAGCACCGTTTTCTTCATTGTCTTCTATATTCTCATCATCCTTCTCCTCCCCTATTTCTTCATGATCTGAATCTTCTTCAGGATCTTCAGCATCTTCGTTATCTGAATCTGACATGTATAAATGAGCACAATGTGTTTTACCACAGATTTCACAAACTTCATATTCACTTTCAAAATGTATATCTTCATTAGAGTTGTGATTAAACAAGTCAACAATACACACGAGACCAAATTGATGATAGTTGTCTATCTCAAAGACTCTTGAAGAAATGACGTACCCGATTTCTATGAATCTTAAGAAACTGTTGTTAACAGTTAAAAGATGTTTCTCAATTTCCTTTAAGTCTACATCATCAGCTTCAGGAAGATTTGCAATGTATTCGTTTTGCAATATTTCAGGAATGTCCAAGTCACAATCTTTTTTCCACTCATAGGCAAAGCGCACAAATTCAATATAAACAGACAAAATATCATCATGAGTCTTTAAGCCTTGATATTGTACATCCATCAATGTTCCCTTCAGGTAATCCTTTTCTTGTTGTGACCAGTATCCTGGAGGCAAGTATAAGTCCTTGGTTTCAGAGTTATGCTTCAGAACATCTTCAAATATAAAACTTAAATAATCAAACCAATGTGACTTTTCACCTTTAAAAACAAAAAGCTCATACAAAACGGCCAAATGAATGCCCATGATACCATCTATATCCTTGTCGTCCAATAAATTACTGATTGTGCAGTTTTTGGATGTGAAAATGGCTGTTTTTGGGATTTTCACTATGATAGTGTCTTCAGAAATATCTTTCTTGGCAAAGATACCTACACCAGCATCATCTACATTTTTGAAAGTCAAAAGATCATCATCAATAAAAATCTTAGACTCCTTAACAAACTTTCTTATTTGATCCAGTTTTCCAAAATTTGTGTTAGACATGATTGATCTTAGCTGTACTATTTTGTCTGGTTTTATTGCTGCTAATAAATATTGGCTGGTTTCCATCAAGAGTTTAATCTATTTTTTTTGAAAAGGCAGCTGTTAATCTTATGATCAAAAATATTTATTGAAAGTTTGTTCAACCAAAAAAAAAAAAAAAAAAGAAAGAAATTTGAGTGAAAAATTTACAAAATTATTTTGCATAGGAAAATAAAAAAAATGAAAATTTTAAAAATAATATTACTAGCAAAAATTTATGTAAATAAACATCTATAAATATATAATATGAAGAAATGCTGAATGCCTAGTGTAAAGTGTAGGTGTTAGTATCCTTAACTGAATCATTTTCTTCTTGGTTGATAGGAACAAATTCGTAATCTATGGTGATGTCCATGTCTCTGATGTTTTCCTTGTTTGGCTTACAGGTCAAAACACCCTTTAGGGTATCATTGTAGTTACATTCAATATCATCTTTGAAGTAGAACCCAACTTGTTTCCAATGAGTGTATTGAGTGAATGGTCCAGTTGAAAACTTGACTTGCTTTTTCTTTTCGTCGTGTTGAGGGAAGACAATATCAAACCAGGTCAATAAACCATTGAATGAGCTGTTATCTTGGGTAATGTTGACTTCGAATTTTCTTTCAAAAGATAAGTCGTCAACAGTACAAGTATTTAAATCAAATTCAATCAAATTTCCGGTGTCAGAAACAACAGATGAGCTGTTGTAGTAATCAACAATAGGTTCAACAGTGACCAATGGCTTGAAGTCGCTGAAGTCAAAGCCGTAAACATTATCCCAAAAGTCAATGTTTTCTGAGTAGTAATCAACATCACTGATGGCAGCAACATGCATTGAGCACTTATCTGGGAACAAAGAACCAGTCTTGTCCATCCATCTATCTCTAGCGTACAAAACGGAGTTCAACATGGACTCGTAAATTAGGAAGTACCCCATCCATTCAGAAACAATGATATCAACCTTTTCAATGCCATTTGGCAAGTCCTTGATGTCTTCAACCTTCATCTTAACAAATGAAATTTTGGATTCATCTAAGTTGTTCTTCTTGTATAGTTTTTCAGCCATGTAAATGACAGGAGAGGCATCAATGGCAATGATGTGCTTACAGTCTGTGTATTTGGAAATGAACATGGACAAAATACCACTACCAGTACCAATGTCCATGACAACCTTGTCCTTGAAGTAATCCTTGTTGTTGACAATAGCATCTAGGTAGGACTTGGTTCTGACAGAGTCTTGCAACATTTCTTGGTGAATGGAGTAGTGAGAGTATGAGTTAAAGTAATGTTGATCAAATTTGTTGAAGTTCTGGACATTAGATTTGTCACTTTCGTGAACTTTACTATCCTCGATCTTTTGAGAGTTATTGGTGGCAGACATGTTGTATATATTGGTTTATGAGAAAATAATATTTGGTTTTCTCCCTTTGTATCTTTAATGATTGTAAATCATGTAAATAATCTTATATGCATTAAAGAAAAATCGAATATAGAATAAAGTTGATAACCTTTTAAAATACTGAATTTTCTATCAATTGTTATATCTCAAATTTAAAAAAAAAAAAAAAAAAAACAAAAAGCAATTTTATAAAAAAAAAAAGAAATAAACGGTCGCTGACTTTCAGAGTTAAATCTTACTGGAATGAAAATTTCCGAAAAGGGCAATTCGCACACGGCACGTGCATCTACATAATGGCAAAGCAAATCTACCCATAACGTTGGTGTTGATTTTATAATAATAATAGCAAACTGATTCATGGATCAGAACATTTAAACAGTTCTGACATCAACGTTCATAATGTTTACTCTGGGAAGACGTTGTCTTTCACTGTTTCGCTATCTGGTTTTTTATCATACTGGCAAACAATCAAGTTGGAAAAGTAATCACCACAGTCAACCATTGCACATCCAAAAAGCTTTGTATCATTCCAAACAAGCTGCTTAAAGTATTTGCTTCTTGTACTGTCAATGTCCGTGTAGTTGTCAAAGTCAAAGCTTTCCTTTGTTGCGTATATACTCTGCATGAACTCCTCAACTGAGGAGTATCCAATGGTTACAATTTCCCCTATGTTGCCATCAAGTGCCTCTTTGGAATGATGTATGTTTCCATCACAAATAAATTCGGTTTCCATAAAGGCCTTGCATTGTTCGTGCAAAGAATCTGACCAGAGTAGTTTCCTAGCTCTATGTTTGGATCTGTAATGATTGTGTTGGTTTATGAAGGCATTTTTGGGCTGCACAACAGATGTTGCACTTGCGGTGTAGGGTAAATATTCAGTTCTAGTGATGGTATGTATCTGTGTTTGATATACTACATCTTCGTCGTAAGCGAAATTTTCTTGAAAGCACAAACTTGTTGGCAAAAGCAACATCAGAAATGGTATTAATTTAATCATGGCTGTATCAAAGTAAGAATACTATATGAAAGGTGGTCAATATATCTCAAAACTAATAATATTTTAAATGAAAGACACGCAATTGTATTAATTCTTGGGTATTTTTATGTTATTTTGTTTTGGTTGTAAGTAGATTTTATTTGTCTTCGTGAAACTCGGAAAATTAAAAGTGAGCGGAATGCGCGGGAAAACTGAAGAGGCCCCTACAGAAAAATTTGAAGCAATCAGCCGCAAGCGCTAAATCCTATGTTACTATCATTTTCTTTTAAAAGACATATATATCCTATACTAAACTTACAAAATTAGGTGTAAAAACATCCTAAATTTTACATAAACTAACTTTTCAACTCCTCTACATTGTCAGCAAACTCCCCTATTATGTTACCTTGGGCCAAGTAGTTGCAAACCAAGTAAATACCCCATTCATTGTTACAGTTTTTATACCCACAGCCTACTTGTGTAGTGTCCTTCCATACAACTTGAGTGAAGTGGCCCGTACTTTCACTAAATCCTGGATCGGAGAAGTTGTAGTCCTCTATTTCGTTGTACCATGCAATGACCCCGGTTGTACCATCGTACAGTGGATATCCCAGTGCTAGGTTCTCACCGTAGGGCTTACCACTGTGTGTTAGTGTTCCTGAACAGTCGTATGAGTCTGCATAACTTTGTGCAACATCTTGTAAGTCAGTTGACCAGCTTAGTGGCTCAGTGCTCTGGTGAAGTGCTCTCTTGGCATTGTGCTGAGACAACATGGCTGACTCGAATGACCCTGAAGCTGTTGAGCTTGAAGTGGATGTGCTATCACTACTTGAAGCCGATGATGATGTGGTTTCAGTACTTGAAGCTGCAGAAGCACTGATTGGGGTGGCAACAGCTGTTGATGTTTCGGTGACACTTGAAGAGTCAGCGTTGGAAGGTGTAGTTGGAGTTAAGTATGTAGTGGAAATTGTGTACTCATCTGATGAACTAGAAGCATCAGCAGATACAACAACAGCTTCATTATTTATGACCACACCAGTTTCACTAGCAGAGCTAGATGACAATGTTTCGGTTGCTGAGGCACCCTGACTGACAGTTAACAATACAGTTGTTAAAACATAATCAGTCACTTGAGTCTTGTGAGAGTGAGAATCTTGACTAGTGGTTGCATAGTCGACATCTTGTATGGTCATGGCATTGGAGTTATAAGCCAAGTAGCTGGAAACAGCTATCCATGCACATATTAAGTTTTGCATTCTGATTGTTATTAATTGATTCTATTTAGCAAGTAATATTCTTGTAATATTGGGTATTTTGTGTAATTTTTTTTTTCTCTTTCAAGTTGAATAAGTCGATTAAACAGTATGTAATATGTATGTACAAGATAATTATTTACAATTATTTATACCTTCAATTTATATATGAACAGTATTATATATAAAAATTTTAAGTCTATTTATATATTTGTACATTTGTTTACACAGTAAATAAACAAACCAAGCACCCCATTTATGATTATACATAAGTTTGAAGATATGTTCAGAGTTGTTTTAAAAATAGCTGAAACATTATTTATAGAAGGGGGTAAAAAAAATAAATTAAAAAATAAAGGTGAAAATCATCCCAGCAGCCGTGCAAACCCATTTATATTTCCTGTTTGGGAAACACGTGACACGTCTAAAGCCAAACACCTGGGATAAATACAATGAAGATCTAGATGGTTTTACCTTCAGTGACAATGACCACGTAGGCAGTCACTTCTAGAGCACTGTATAAGTAACTTGTTTAGTAATCAGCTGTATGGAAGTGACTGGTACTCAACCCTTTATAAACACAATCATGTCAAAATGTCCTAATGACATATAGAGTTCATCAATTGAAGTAAATTCATCCTATTTGATTATTGATGTTACCTTAATCATTTAGTTGTGTGAGCATCTCCCCAAGACTGAGCGAGTGGTCATGTCACTATGGGACAGTCTACCATACGGCGATCTCCGTTGAAAAGGATTTCCCTTCTTTTTTTTGTTTTTTTTTTTGGCCCCCATTTTACCTTTTCTGCTACCGTTATCAGCAATCAATGTGAAAAAGATATAAATTCATGCTCCCAACTTATTCATTGAACAACCACAGTAAGATAATTATTTAGAACATCATATTTTATACAAAAAAGTCATTTTATCTTAAGAATATACAATAAGATGACCACCGATATTATACCTGTTATGTCAATGTCCAAGAAATACACCAACAAACAGAAACTCACCCAGGTCATTTGCGCCATTGTATGGTGTCTTTTAGGCTCTGGTGTCATCTTTGGATTTGCGTCTATCAAGCCTGTTTTGATCAAGGAGGGCATTTACTCATCCATGTGCTCACCTGAAGATGACTTACCCTTTGGAAAGGCCTGCGATAACCAAGACTTGAAGTTGAACAAGTTATTTTCGTATGGTGCTGCCATGACAAACTTGACTTCCCTGGTTGTAGGAAGCTTATTGGACTCATATGGGCCTAAGTTCTGTGGATACATTGGATGCTGCTTGATAGCATTGGGTTCAATCATTTTGTCATTCAACCAGCCTCTGCATCAATACTTTGATTCATGCATCGTTGGGTATGTCACACTGGCAGTTGGTGGTCCATTTGTGTTTATATCATGTTTCCAACTAGCAAACACCTTCCCCAAATACAGTGGTACTATTTTGGCCTTGATTTCTGGTGCATTTGACACCTCTTCCGCTGTGTTCCTTTTCTATAGACTGGCCTATGAGCATGGATTTTCAAACATCAACCTGCACGTCTTCTTCAAGTACTATCTTGTTGTGCCTTTATTCATATTCATTTGTCAATGGAAAATCATGCCTACTCACTCTTATAAAAACAATGGCAGTGAATCAAAGGAGGACACATTGGGTGACATCCAAAAGCTGGCCATCGAGGGTTTGGACGGGAACGGGGAGTTGCCTGTAGGTTCTGTAGCTTCAAGAACAGGCGCCACTGAGGATCTTGAGAACATGGATGGTGCTGATGAAATTGACGCTTTGTTGGACAACCAATCTGTTATTTCCTCAAAGACTTTGAGCAACAGAAGAAAATCCAAGATTGAAATCATAACTGAACAACAGCTCTACAAAAAGTCAAAAGGGATCTTTGGTGTCATGCACAGTTTTTCGGCTGGTGAGCAAATCAAATCCGGATGGTTCATTTTAGTTCAGATTTTTACTATCCTTTGTATGTTAAGAATCAATTACTTTGTAGCAACTGTTAGATCTCAGCACGAGTATTTGTTGGGTAGCTACGAGCAAGCTTTAAGAGTTAACAATATCTTCGATATTGCCTTGCCTCTTGGTGGTGTTATTGCTATTCCTCTAATTGGATTATTGCTAGACAACGTCAACACTCTGTATGTTCTTTACATTCTTTTCTTTACATCAATCACGGTTGGTGTTTTAGGTTTGGTCAAAAACAGCTTCATAGCCTCAACTGTCGGTATCATTTTACTAACCATGTACAGACCTTTCTACTACACCGTTGTATCCGACTATTGCTCAAAAGTATTTGGCTTTGAAACCTTTGGTACAGTTTACGGGTTGCTTATGACATTAGCTGGACTATGTAACTTAGCACAAAACAAGTTAGATTATTGGACACATTTTGTATTTAATAAAAACCCAGTTCCAATCAACCTCATTCTAACATCTTTGACTGTGGTATCTGGTATATCACTCTTAGCTTATATTAATATCAAGATAAGTAAACCACATTCTGATAATTTATTGAAATCAACTTATGGTTCTTACTAGGTTCTTTGATGAATACGATATTATGCTATAAATGTATTTATTCTCACGGCACTGAAAAAAAAAAAAAACAAATTAAACATTAAAAAAATTTAAAAACTGAGTATTTAACAACTATTATATAATATTACACGATGCTTTCTTCAAATCAAATCATACAGAAGTTTATTTAAATAACTTGACCTGTCATATAATAGTTCATTGTATTGACCTTGTTCTTGTAACTCTCCCTTATGGTTGATAACCAAAATTCTATCACACTTTGCCATTAATGATTTGTGATGGGTGATGATGATTTTAGTTTGTTCAATGTCCTTGATGAAGTAATCTTCGATTAGAGCAGTTGTTTCCGCATCCAAGGAGGAAGTTATCTCATCTAAAACACATAGTTGGCATTCGTTTCCAAGACTTTTTAATCTTAACAGCTGTCTGATGATGTTCAATCTTTGTAATTGGCCACCAGAAATCAAGGTTTTATCAACCATTCCACCATCAAGTCCATTAAGCTGGTCTAACAATTCACTTAGATGAAATTTCTCTATAAGGAAATATATGTCATCTTCATTTGCATTGTTTCCGTAGTTTATATTATTTCTTAAATTATCTTTAAATATCAGGGTCTTTTGTTGGAAAAAAACAATGAATTTTCTTAAGGCATCTAGGTTCCAATCATTTATGTCATGACCATCAATTTTTATAGAACCACAATTGTATTCTTGAAGCTTAGATAGTAACTGTAAAAACGTTGACTTTCCACAACCACTCGGACCGACCAGCCCCACTGTTTCACCTTTTCTAATCTCAAAATTTAACTTATTCAGAATTTGCTTGGAAGAACCAGGATAACTAAATGATAAATCATCAACTTTGATTAGTGGCAAAATGTCTTTAACCACTCTGTTTGGGATGTATCCTTCAACATTTTTATCTTCAGAGAAAGATTTATTGATCAAGTTGAACACATAAGTTGCACCTCTTTGCCCTCTTGCTAAGTTAGGGACTGCACTGGACATCATACCACATGTTACTATGGTGAACAGCAATAATGAAAAAGTCTGGAATAGCTTACTTGTGGAGTATTCGCCATTGATGACTAGTTTCAAACCATAAAAAATGATTATCGCTTGAACAATATAAGTCAAAGAAGCAAAAACAGCCACACCAAAGCCAGTTCCGTATGTTCTCTTGATTCCAACATTTTTTAGATCGTTGTAGCAATAACTTAACTTCATGTAGAAGTAAGACTCCAACTGTAATATTTTTATAGTCTTAAAATTTTTTAGAATTTCATATTGCTTGTTTTCTAAATTGGCAATTGATGACTTATAATTGTTTTCCATGTTTTGCAAAAGCAAAGAGTAGATGACTGTTGTTAAGATGTACAGTGGAATTAGTGATAGACCTACCAAAGACAGCTTCCATCCTGAAACAATAGACCAAATCAACCCACAAGCAGCAACAAAGATTATTGTGATGACAAATGTTAAGAATTGAGACACCAAGGTTCTCATGTCTCTCAAATCATTCATCAGCAATGCTGATATTTCTGAAGGCTTGTTGATCGCATAAGAAAACCAGTTAATATCATTGTTCAGGATCTTAGAAACCGAAAGTGATCTCAAGTCCATGATCCAGTATTCAGCCACATACTGCAAAAAAAATTCCTTGGCAAAAGTTGATATACCATCAATTGCAGCAATGGCAATGACTATCATACACCACTTAACCATGTATCCATCTGAAGGTGTGGCTGATTTGATAGACTTGCTTGTGTCTGTGGTGGTATTGGAAGGAGTGTGTTTGCCTTGAAGAACATTTGCATTGATCAATTTGGAATCTGCCCATGAGAAGACAGGATTTGAAACACCTGAAATAACACTAGCTGCTATTCCCAAAAACAGAATTTTTTTCATTGTTATGGTGAAGTACATGTTTTTGAAGATTTTGGTCATTGATGTCATTGGTAATCTTGCAGTTGATTTTATTTCTTCAATTTTTATTTCAGACTCTACAGACTCATTGCTTTCCATTTCATCCTTTTCATGGTTGATTAAAGTTGATAATCTTTTGTAAGCATACAATGAAAGTCTTTGGGTTTCGGGTAGCAAAAGCTCATCATTTTCTTCCAACTTTTCCTTTTCAAAAACCCCTGATGAACGAGTTGATGTAGAGCTGGTACTCTTTGAATTATTTGATAAAATGGCGTCCTTTTGATAAAGAGTTTGCAACTCATAAAGTTTTTTGAACAAACTAGACTCACTGTCGGGTTTGTTAATTAAATCTTTTTTTAAGCCGTGTTCCATTAATTTACCATTTTTCAAGAGGTAAACCATGTTTTGATCTTCAATAGGACTCAAGTCATGAGTAAGAACTATAGTTGTTCTATTTTTTCTAAATTCTTTCAAGTTGGCAAAGATCTTCTGCTTAGTTTTAATATCAATTGAGCTTAAAGACTCATCAAATATTATTACAGGACTGTTTTTATACAAGGCTCTGGCAATAGCAACTCTTTGTTGTTGACCGCCACTTAAAACAACACTTGAGTTTAAGCTTTCTTGAGCGCTTTTGTCTTTGTTTTTAGGACTAGGACTCTCGGTCTCAGCTATTAATTCATTTCCAATAATAGTGTCTACACCATTGGGCAAAGTGTCAATTACAGAGTTTAATTCACATATGCTTAAAACTTGGCTTAGCTTATTTTCATTGTAATTGGATTCAGAGTCAGATCCAAGCAATATGTTATTTTTGATAGAGTCATTAAACATGTGAGTGGATTGTTCAACTAAAGTTATTTGTGAAAGAAGCCACTTAGTTGGTATATCTTTTATGTCAACTCCATTCAAAGTTATGTTTCCTTGGTAAGAGTTTTCATACAGCTTTAATAACAAATTGAAAATGGTGGACTTTCCAGAACCAGATTTACCAACAATGTATGTGAAATCATCTTTCAAAAAATTAATGCTAACATTTTGTAAAACGTTGACATTAGGTCTAGAGTTGTAAAAAGCTGTAACATTTTCAAGCTTTATGTGATAATTTATAACATTGCTATTTTGAACATCTTTTGTTAATCTGGTATCTAATGGGAGAGAGATGTTTCTGGTAGTGACACTTGGAACTGTGTGTTTCTCCTCATTTTTTTCAGAGTAAAAAAGTTTGTCAATGTACTTTAAAGCGACTTTACCCTTTTGAATTATTATAATCTGACGGATAATTGACATTAGAGTGGAACTTAGAGAAATGCAACTTGCGAAGCAAGTCATGACTTTTTCAGTTGAAAGATGACCCTTTTTTATTTGAGATGACCCAAACCAAAAACCTTGAACAAACATACATAAGGACAACATTCTTAAGACAGCTTGATTAAAAGAAGTCCAAAAGGATCCTTTAATGAATAGAGTGTTACATTCATTAATTTTTTTATTAAATGATTCAAGTTCTGTGTTTTCAGTTAGGTTTAACTTTATCATGCTGATGTTTTCCATAATATTTAAAATTTGGTGAGAGCATTTTAATGAGGCATCATTCTCTAAATCTGTGTACTTTTCATATTTTTTAGAACATATGGCAGCAATAACGGCAACTAGGGGGGCTGAACATAGGAATATCAAAGTTAGTGACCAAGAGTAATAGCAGGAAACGCAGAATAACGCTATGACACCAATGATAGATTGTAAAGCCATACCACTTGCTTCTGAACATGATTGTCTTAGTTCTTCAATGCATCTGTTAATTTGGGTGAACTCAGCAGTAAGATTCTCATGAGAGTCAAAGAAGTTCAAATTTTTTTTCATGTAGTTATCAAAAATTGTGGATCTTATTCTGAAGTTTTGAATTTCACCAAAACGCATCCATAAGCTTATTGAAATCCAACTGACAGGAAAGTACCCAGCAGCCAACATGACTAATGACATGGCCCTCATAACCAAATCATGATACATTTCATCGTATGTGGAGTATTTTTTATAGTAGATATTTGTGAATATTTTAAAGCACCTTCCTATAAGAATGGATGAAATTGATGGAACCAAGCCTTCTATAAGGGTGAATATTAATATTGATGAGATGAGTAAGTAATCTTCTTTAAGGCTAACAAATTTGTAAATATTAGAGCCTTGAAACATTTTTTAAAAAAAAATTGATTTTAGTTTGAAAATTTGATTTTGTCTAAAGAAATAATATTATGAAACCTTTTTTTTTTTTTTGCCTTTGTTCTTTGGTTTTCATACAATAGTATGTTTGTCATCACTTTCTGATATTAATTCAAAAATAGAAGAGTAAGAGGATTGAATTTATATATATTAACTTGTATTGACCACATTGCAAGCAATAATTATAAAATAAAATAAAAAAGCAACAAAGATCCCAAAACTTTATTTAAGGTTTAAACAAATGAGTCTTGTTTAAAATAGCATTAAATATATTAGACTGATAAAAAATACCCTCGAGTTGTCTAGTAATTATCTGAGTCTTTATTATTTAATATCCTTTTTGTTTGTTTTTTTTTTTTGCTCAAAAATGAAAGGAAAACAAGGTAAGATTCGTGATTTTAGCAGATGATTAAATATATTTATTTAAGTAATTACTGTTTTGAGACATATCAGTTGAACATCAACAGAGTTTCAAAAGCAATAGCAAAAAAAAAAAATGCATGTAATTTTTTTTTATAGTTGTTGTTGATGTATAGTCACGTGAGGTAATACAAAAAAATATTATTTACATTTTAAAAAAATATATATGAAAAAAAAAAGTATATACAAAATTAGTCTTATAGCAAATAGGCAATTGTAAATATTAGGTATCTAATATTGAAGCTGTTATTAATACAACTTGGAAGTCAACAAACTTAGTGAACATTAAATCACTAATTATTATAATCTTACAATTAAAAAATGAAAATCCATCATATATTACTGTTGTGGTATACGTTAGTAAGATATCATGTGACATATTGCCACACTTACGCTTATGAATGTGTGATTTGCACAAGAAAATGACAATAAGTCACATGCTGTATTACTCTTTCAAAGAAATAAATACCAAAGCCACTAGTAACTGTTTGACATCAAAAAAAAAAAAAAAGCATTAGGGGAAGCACCATATTACCAAATCCACATACCAAAATTGTTTTTTTTTTCATGTGGGGCCAATAATACGTTTAATCAATATTTAACAATTCAAATTATTTTAGGTATATCCATTTGGAAGGTCCCATATGAATTATGTAATACCATCTATTAATTTTAAACTATTAACTACAGCAAAAAACAAATTAAACAAGCTGTTGATATATCATCAACAGTAATATTCATATGGGGTGTATTATTATTTGTAATTTATGATACATTTCTCTCTTTCACTTATTTGTTTATTAATCAATTTATTTTAAAAATGAATTATGCTGACATTATATAAGAACATCAATGACTTAAGATTTTCAAACATTCAAAACTTTTTATTAATTCACATTTTCTTTTTTTTTAAATTCAATACATATATCAACCAAGAATAATAATACAAAGAAATCCTTAACTTTAATAAATAATTAAAATTTTTATTCTTTTCTCATCTACATATAAGAAATAATGTCTTTACAAGGAATTGTTAACACCTGCCTATCAAACACAAACTATACAAGCACTACTGCTAAAATAGCTTTAGGTCTTATTGTCATAAACCCATCCACATGGAACATCATTGCCAGAATTGATTACAGAACCAGATTGTTTTCCAAGAAAATTTTTGGTTCCAAGTATGCCGCCTGTTACTCTTTAGCTGTCCTTATCTTTTCTCTAGGTTTGATCAGAGACCACACATTCTTGAAGGGTTGTGTTTTGGAACAACCTTCAGTCTTCGAATACTTGTCCAAGGACTCTCTATGGGTTCCTGTTCTTAAGGCCCTAGGTGCTGCCACCTTTGTCATTGGCCAAACTTTGAACCTTGGCTCTATGTACAAGTTGGGCATTGATGGTACATACCTTGGTGACTACTTTGGCATTTTGAAAGATGAAAAATTAACCGGATTCCCTTTCAATGTTTGTGAACACCCTATGTACATTGGTTCTTCTCTATCCTTCTTGGGTACTGCCATATACTACGGCTCTCCATTTGGTGTTTTAGTCAGTGGATTTGTTAGATTAGTTTACCAAATTGCTGAGCAATTTGAAGGTCCTTTCACCAACATGATATACTCCAAAAGAGATGAGCAAAAAAAGTTGGACTTGGCTTCTAAACAAAACAACTCTGAAAAGCAAAAATTTTACAACCCCAACAAACTAGCTTAGATTAATAATATATATGACCTGCATTGTACTTTTTCTTTAAACACCATAATTCAATGATAACAATGATATATAAGTAAATAAGATCTAAGGTTAATTTGATTAAATATTTAATGTTAAATCATTTGCTTTTTTTTAATGTTTTTTTTTTTGAGTAAAGAGTCAAAAATATTGGTAGCGGATGCATCTTAACTCCGATATTTATATGGGCCACGCGTAAAATTCACAATTTTTCTTCAACAAAGTCACTGTGGCCAAGTGGTAAGGCGTTCCACTCGTAATGGAAAGAGCGCGAGTTCAATCCTCGTCAGTGACAGTGATTTACACTAACTCTTTTTTTTTTTTTGCTAATCAAGGTGGTTTCTGTTAACATTTTTTCCCCCATGCAAACATTCAGTAATCTAAACTGTATATTCGCAATTATTTAAGCTCATATTTTAATATACATCTTTTAACTAGGATAATTGTGAAAAAAGAACCCCCCATAGAAACTAATATTATAAAACCCTTATGGCAGGATACTTTTCATTGACCAAAAACATTGCAATTCTTACTGGTGCTTCAATTGAACTAGCCTTGGATGAAAGATTGAAATATAATGTTCTTTTGCCTATAACGATAGTCATAGTTGCCATTGGAATGATGAAAAACATCATTCTAGGGTTGCTTGGAGGAGATATAGTTGAGCAACCTAGACAGAAGTTTACTGAAATACAAACTTTACAAGAGATCAATTTGTTTTTGACCAATGGGAAGTTGTTGCTTGATGAAAAGAGCTTTGAAATGAAAAGATTACATTATTTGAATGTTTTGAAAGAAAAAAAGTTTTTTGCTGAGAAAGTTGAAAAGGATGTCAAGGAAGTGAAAAAGGATGATGTTGATCCTGCACAAGAACAGTTTAATAACTCACTAGAAGAGTTCCAAAAGAACACAGGTGGTATCAAACAAATGGCTATAGGAAATGCATTGAACTTCATTCCACAAACAGTAATCACATGGTGGTTGAACCACTTTTTCACCAACTATGTGATCATGAGATTGCCTTTCCCATTGACCTTGAAATTCAAAGAGGTTGTCCAAAACGGCATTCAAACCAGGGACTTGGATGCCAGCTACACAACCACCATTTCATGGTACTTCATTCTGATGTACGGGCTGGATGCCTTTTACAATGTGTTCTATTATAGCAGAACAAAGGACATCAACGAATTGAATGTTTTGAAGATGCAAACAGAAATGGAAAACCAAACTAATAACATGAGTGAGCTACAAATTGTTCAACAGTGTGAAACGTTAGAAAAGGCATTGGAGGAAGATATGGTTTACGATAAAGCAGACGCATATGGAAAGCAATTGGAAGATGAAATCTTGGAGATATATGATGAAAATATAGACATCAACATTTAATACATATATTGGTATACAGACTTATTTTATTCTATTTGTTTATCGAGAAAAGATTGCTGTTTATATATGGGAGAGTATTTTTATTCGGTAGCGCTGTTAATTAACTTTTGTATTTCTTTTCTTTTTTTCTTTCTTGCTCTCTGTTTTAATGGCAAAAAAAAAAAAATGTTTAAAAAGATCTTGAAATTACATGAAAAATCATCTTTATAGTAGGAATGAGACAGATTTTACCTATAAAAACCATAGATAATCTAAGAACCACTTATATATAAAGAATAAGCTTCTTTAATTTTTTTGGCTATTTATTGATCACTTAACCAATCTATTCTATACAAATAAAGAAAATGCAAACTGTAATCTGTATTGGTATGGCTGGAAGTGGTAAAACCACTTTTATGCAAAGACTAAACTCTCATCTTCACGCTGAAAAAAACCCACCATATGTTATCAATTTAGATCCTGCTACCTTGAAGGTTCCATTTGGCTGCCACATTGACATCAGAGACTCAATCAAGTACAAGAAGGTCATGGAGAACTATGACTTGGGTCCAAACGGAGCCATTGTGACATCCTTGAACTTGTTCTCAACAAAGATTGATCAGGTCATGAAGATTGTGGAAAAAAGATCATCAACATTTGAAAACTGTATCATTGACACTCCGGGCCAAATTGAATGTTTTGTCTGGTCAGCCTCCGGATCCATCATCACAGAATCATTTGCCTCCCAATACCCAACCGTCATTGCATACATTGTTGACACACCTAGAAACCAATCTCCATCCACCTTCATGTCCAATATGCTTTATGCCTGCTCCATTCTCTATAAGACAAAGCTGCCTATGATTTTGGTATTCAACAAAAACGATGTGGTCAAGGCTGATTTTGCCATTGATTGGATGAAAGACTTTGAGGTTTTCCAAGATGCCATTTTGAAAGACAAGGAATTACAAGGAGAAACCGGAATGGGATCTGGATACATGGGTTCCTTGATCAACTCAATGTCCTTGATGCTTGAAGAATTCTACTCTCAATTAGACTGTGTTCAAGTGTCCAGCGCCACTGGAGCTGGGTTTGACGAATTTATGAAGGCTGTTAAGTCTAAAGGCGAAGAATATAACCAATACTACAAAAAGGAAAGAGAAGCCGCACTCAAGAGAAAGGAA
This sequence comes from Hanseniaspora pseudoguilliermondii, assembly GCA_030573455.1. Classification (NCBI taxonomy): domain Eukaryota; kingdom Fungi; phylum Ascomycota; class Saccharomycetes; order Saccharomycodales; family Saccharomycodaceae; genus Hanseniaspora; species Hanseniaspora pseudoguilliermondii. The sequence continues at coordinate 23,340 of JAJMDH010000110.1, read as the reverse complement.
GAGGAAGAGGAACAAATGAAAAAGAAATCAATCAACAAACTGATGAAAGATCTTAACTTGAAGTCAAAGGAGAAAAAAGATACTGGTGCTGAGTCGGATGCTAGTGCTGATGTTATTAGTGACTTAGAGGAAGGTGAAAACGATGGTATAGTATATCCAGACGAAGAAGAAGAGGACATTGCCCAGCCTTCAAGAGAATATACATTCAGTGAAGACAGAGAAATGGGAGAGGTTAATGATAACAATCCAAATTTACAAGCCATGTACCAAGACGCTATGGAAAAGACATCTAAGGACATAAGTTCAGAAACTGCTGAAAACATTGCTAAATACATAAGGGGTTAACTTATAGATTTAATTATATATACTCTCTCTAAGCTCTTTGGTCAAGTGCTTTGTACCGTAAACATTAACCCATGAGGAGGGTGTCTTTAAATGTTCGTTATTGATTTTGAGTTCCTTAGACAACAATTTTTCAGATAACATCAACAAGTAATCACGAGCGTCTATGGAATTATCACCTTCGTATACCAACATGTTCATGTATGCGATGTCCAAAGGTGAAGACGCGTTGTTGATCAAAGAGAAAATGACTTTTAGTATATCTGCGTCTACTAATATTCTTTGTTGGAAGCTATCATTATCAAATTTCAAGATGGTGTCATTAACCTTTGGAAGAATTTCCTTTGAATTGAACTGAACATCGGCGTAGTTTTTTTGATGGGTTTTGATATAATTGTTAGTTTCGTTATAATAACTGGTCAAAGATTCATTCATTTTGAAGAAATACTCTTTGTCAATGTCCATATTAACAGTTGCCTTTGCCACTTTTAGAGAGTTAGGCAGTTGATAAAGATTTCCATATTTATCTGACTTGATAACATCAAGGTATGGATCTGAACCTGAAACAGAGTCCAAAATTATGACTTTTTGAATATTGTTGTAAAATTTGCTGCTCTTATTGAACATCAATTCGTTAAATAAAGCCTTGTAAAAGGAAAGTTCAAAAGGCTTTATGGTAGGTGATCTTTGCTGAATAATGATGAGCTTGTTTAAAGAGTCCTCATATAGTTCTATACCGCTCAAAGCATTGTTATTGTCAAAGCCAGCAAATGAGTGTAATAATAACTTCACATTGGATGAAAAGTAAGAGCTGATTAGCTTCAAATGTGAGTTGTTTTCAAGTATTAAGTCTGTGGTTAATTGTGGTACATTACCAGTAGATACAAGAGGTAAAATGAGTGTGTAAGTCATTTTTTTTAAAAATGAAAGATATGGAAATTTGCGTTATCTGTCTATATTCTCTGCTGATTGATATATTATATACGACTTTTTGGGGGGTATGGTGTATACTTTTATTCATAGTGATCTTATTAAATCATATTTCAAGAAAAGATACCACTGATAAATAATGTGTAACGCATAAGGTGTGTGTGATGTGGTAAATGTGTAGCGAAGTGATTAGGCACAAAACACACGTGACACAAGCCAGATCAAGAATTCTAACGACAAATTGTATTTATGTATAAGTTTATATTTTAACACATCATTGATAACTATAATCGTTTGATTAACCCTTAAATAATATAGCAAATATACATGATGTCACATGAAATGAAACTTGTTCATTTTAATTAACATTTCGTATCACCTTGTAATGTAATGATATAATAAAACTACACCTCGTACGTGAGGTTGCCCCGTATAGTAAAAAAAAAAAAAAAATTGTCAAAAAAAAAAAGAAAAGAGGGTTCATTACACTTTTTAGAAATATTTTCTCTGTCGTTCTTTTTTTTTTTTTTCATGTTAATTTGAATATAAAACTCATATATCATCATTTGTATCTAATTAACTAGCTGATGATTTCAATCATAATAAAGAAACCAATTCAAAAAAAGGCAGTTACACATCCTAAAAAAAAGAGTAAATTAGAATTTTTTTTTCTTTTTTTTTCTCCCATCAATCCCACAATCTCGTATATTAGCACAATGTCCACCTCATTTGAACAACACTTTGTCGAACCTGCTGACGACTCTAACAACTTAGAAAGCTTGAGAGATGCCTTAATCAACAAAAACAAGAAGACCAAGTTGGCCATCAGATTCAGAGCCTTATTCAACTTAAAGACCCATGCTGAAGACTTTGCCAACAACAAGGAAAGAGCTGACTTAGCTGTTGACTACATGGCCCAAGGTTTGATCAATGAACCTTCCGAGTTGTTGAAGCATGAAATTGCCTATGTTCTAGGTCAATGTAAGAACCTGCATGCATCCCAAGCCTTGATCGAGTGTATGTTGGACACCAAGCAACAATGTATGGTTAGACACGAAGCCGCTGAAGCCTTGGGTGCCTTGGAAGACTCAAATGCCATTGATGCTTTAAACAAGTGTTTGAAGGAAGACCCTGAAGAAGCTGTCAGACAAACCTGTGAACTGGCCATTGCCAGAATCCAATGGGCCAGCTCCAACTTGTCTAAGGAAGAACTGTTACAAAAGTCATTATACTCCTCCATTGATCCAGCTCCTCCTTTACCATTACAAGAAACTGCCACTGTTGAGGAATTGAAGGTCTTGTTGAACGACCAAGACCAACCTTTGTTCAAGAGATATAGAGCCATGTTCAGACTAAGAGACATTGGTACTGATGAAGCCTGTTTGGCCTTGTGTACTGGGTTTGATGATCCATCTGCCTTGTTCAAGCATGAAATTGCCTATGTATTTGGTCAAATTGGTAACCCAGTTGTTGTTCCAAGCTTGATTGAAGTTTTGAACAGACAAAACGAAGCTCCTATGGTCAGACACGAAGCTGCTGAAGCCTTGGGTTCCATAGCCACTGAAGATGTCCTTCCTATCTTGAAAGAACACTTGCAAGATGACGATGATGTCGTCAGAGAAAGCGCCATTGTTGCCTTGGATATGTATGATTACGAAACCTCAGCTGAATTAGAATACGCTGTTAACAAGTAGGTAGATTGTTGAATGTAATATAATGATTGAAAAGAATTATATAGACTTTGTAATTTCTTTCTGAAGAAAAAAAAAAAAAGGATTGATCATTTGAGCTTACACGCGGATGGATTACTCATTTTCCTTTGATTATTATTTTTTTTTGCAGTGATACATTCGATATAATACTGTTTCTTATATATTGAAAACAAATCATTGTAAAAAATTAACCATTAATCAAAGTAACTATATCTACATAACACCACGATGACCAAACCAACCGTAGTATTTGTTACAGGTAACGCCAACAAGTTAAAGGAAGTACAAAGATTGCTATCCAACGTTACCAAATATGAAGTAACCAACAAAAACTTAGATTTAGAGGAAATCCAAGAATCCTCCCTTGAAGAAATCGCCAGAAAGAAAATTTTACAAGCCATGGCTGCCTTGCCTAAGGGTCAACGTATCGTAGTTGAAGACACAGCCTTAGGATTTGACGCCCTGAATGGATTACCTGGTGCTTACATCAAGTGGTTCTTGAAGAGAATGAGTTTGGATGAGATAGTCAAGATGTTGGAACCATTTGAAAAGAAAACTGCTGAAGCCATCACCACAGTAGCCTACAGCGATGAGAATGGAGACATAAAGATCTTCCAAGGAATAATCAAGGGCAACATAGTGAAGCCAAGAGGGGACTTGAGCTTTGGATGGGACGCCATATTCGAGCCATTCGTTGAAGAAGGAAACAGGGAGAAACTGACTTACGGAGAAATGACAAAGGAGTTCAAGAACACTCTATCCCATAGAGGGAAGGCATTCCGGATGCTTGAAGAGTACTTGAGCAAGGATTAGTATGTATGTCTTAACTCCGAATCCAACTGCTAAGAAAATTTTTTCTTTTACGGTTTTCCTTCCCAGTGCGTTGAGTATTTCTTTTTTCTTTTCTTTTTTTTTTGCTTCTTTCCTTTCTTTGGGTGAACACCTATGTTCTGTTCACACTTTTTTTATATATAAATCATTTATGTTCTTTTAATGTTCATATCCTTTAATTGAACAGAAACCCAACGTAAACACTTATATCATTACCTAGCCTATAATAATGAATAATAATGATGCGAACTTACTGCTTCAACAAACTATTCAAGCTATAGATTACGCTAACGATCCTACCAATACTAATGCGCAACTGAAAAATCAAGCTGTGGAGTTTCTCTCCTCTATAAAGACGAACTACTCTCCTGATACTCTTATCAATGTATTTCTTCCAATATACAAACAAGAAAACCCTATTTACAAATTCTTTGCTATCCAAGGTCTTACAGATTTGTGTTTGATTTGTAAAGAAAAAAATGATCTTGCTAGCTTGAATTTGTTGAAGCAAAATAGTATTTCTTTCTTACAAGATCCTACATTTTCAAGCACTCCTGAATTTATTCAAAGCAAGTTTACTGAATTTTTAGCTAATTTGTTTTATACAATGTATTCCTCACAAAATAACAACTTATGGAACGATTTTTTCAATGATCTGTTAAACATTCTGGATATCAATTCTGTCTTCATTAATAAAACCGATTATTATAAACTCTCTATTTTTTTGAAGCTTACAATACAAATCAATACCATGATTGGAGAACAAATGTACAACACCACTGGAAACAGAGATGCTCAAAAGTTCCACAATGAATTAAAGGACTTTATGAGAATCAATGATGTCAAAGTACTGGCTAACCTATGGTTCAAAATATTAGCTGAAATTGATAACCAGGATGATATAACAAAACTCACACTGACAAACATAGGGTCTTTTATCTCGTGGATTGATATTAATCTAATCATAAACGAAAACTCCATAAGTTTAATTTTCAACAATTTCAAGTCAAACACTGTTATAGCTTGCTGTTCATGTATTTCAGAGATCATTTCCAAAAAAATGCCTGCTGAAAACAAAGTGTCTCTTTTGAATATGTTGAACTTAACTGAAAAAATCAAAACATTGATCCAGTTTGCAATCAGCAAAGAAAACACAGAGATCCTGCTTTCACTTTCGAGTTTAGTTAATAGCATTGGTATGGAATATTGCATCATTATAGATAACAACAGTTCCAATTTGAATATAGTTTCTCAAGTTGACAGTTTAATTTTACAAAATGTTGTGCCCACCTGTGAAGAGTTTTTGAAAATGACATTACCTGACGACAATGCTGGTACCTTAGAAATCAACATGAAAATATTTCCATTCATTGCAAACTACTTCTCTTTCTTGAAAAAAAACTTTGCTATTGGTGGCAAACCAGGCTCTCCTGTAAACTTACAGAGTAAAAAATTGCCTATAGATGAAGCGCATGTCAATTTCTTGAAGGAAATCATGAACATATTACAATTTAAAATGGTGTTGAACAAGGAGTTCGTTGACTATACATCAATTGATCCGGAAGAAATGAAAGAGTACAATGACAATTATAGAGATAAACTAAAAAATTTTCAGGATTCTGTCTGCATTGTTAACCCTACTGTTTACTTGCAACATATACTGTCATACCTGCAAACAGATGTAAGTGCTGATCAAGAGTGGATCATGAAGGAGTTTTACTTGTTCCAATTGAACAACTTTGCAGAATCTGTTAGAAACAACTTGATTGGGGTTTCCAAATCAGAGTTATTCAACAACGAGACCACATTGATGTTGACAAAATTACTGAAGAACATGCTAATCAACAGTAAAAAAATCATTGATGACAACAACAATGTTTTTGTTATTACAGAATTCTTTGAAATCGTTGGTAGACATCAAAATTTCCTCTTGATCAAGGACCCTACGAACGGCTTAAACCCTTCATCATCAAGTCAAGAGCTTATATTACTGGTCATTGACTCATTTTTGTCTCCATTTGGTATTTTCAACAACAATCTGCAAAACAAGTTCAACGCATGCTCAAGTTTCAACAAGTTTGTCAAAACATGCAGACCCTCTATCAACATGAGCCAGCTAGTTGAAATTGTAAACAAAATAAAGCCTGCTTTACTGATTGCAACAACCAATGCCGATCCTAGTCAGTTGAATGCAGTTGCTGACAGTGCCACTAATAGCCATATAATAAAAAAGATTTCCAACGATGATGATGTCTTTGAAAATCAATTGAATGTATTTGAAGCAGTTGGCTTCCTGTTAGGTTCATGTCCTGACTTGAGCTTTGAACTATTGGACTATGTGTTATCGCCATTGTTCAGTGATTTGGAATCCAGTATTTCCGCTGAAGTGAAAACTGTCAGCTGCATATTGAGAACACATCATTTATTGTTTGCTATCGGTAACTTAATAAGAGGAATTCACTCAGGTCTTGTACCTGACAATTCATATTTACACAATATTGAGTTCAACGGTGAAAAAGTGTTAACAAACAGTGTTTTGACAAAGGTATTTTCGAATATTGCCGAAGTCGTCCTAGTGACTCTACAATATTTCAGCAAGTATCAGTTAATAAGAGAATCTGCTAGATTTGTGTTTGCAAGACTATTAATACTGCTAAATGTTAACTTGGGTTCTTATGTTGAAAGATTGTTAAGCATATTCTACTCAACCAGTAACATGGATGTTGATGAAATATTAGAATTTTTATCTTTTGTTGGTCAATTCTTCTATATTCTTAGTTCTAAGGCCGAGAGCTTTGACATTCTGAATAAGATCCTGACTCCTATTTTCCAAAAAGTTTATGAAAAATTAAATGAGTTGGAGTCTGAGATCGAAATGAGCACCAGCATAGGTTCAAACACAAATAACCTGGCAACCACGTCAAGCAATGAGAGTGTTATAAAGAACGATGCCATTGCTAGTTCTATGAGCAACAGAACGGATTCCTATAGAGAAAAGATAAAGCTAAGAAAGGGGTTGTTTTCATTCCTACAGGGCTTAACAACAAATCATATTTCTTCCTTGTTATCATCAGCCGAAAACAGCAACAGTTTGTCCATAGTTATTAATGACTTGATCACAAGCATAGACAAGAACCTGGTCAACAATGAACCTGTTCTGATGAGAATGCAGATGAATGTTCTGATTAACTTTATCAAATACTTTGGTATGGGACAAGCTCATGACGAGGCTGACATTCACATGGGAAGAGTTGGAAAGTTGGATGGGTTGTTTGAGTTTTTGGTTTCCAAGAGTGTCAACTTATGCTTTGAAGTTCCCTTCAACCCTGAATATGGATTGAATATTGAAAAGGGACCTGGCAGAAATGTGGCCATTGACTTATCAAGAGTATTGAAAGCATATTATAGAACAAACAAAGAATATTGTGAACGAAACAATATGACCAATAACAGCTTTTTGCTATACCTAAGTGACAGTTACTTTCCACAAATTCAAATCCCTGTCAATATATCCAATGACTTTATAAACAACTTGATAGCACTGGATGACAAGCAATTTGAAAAGTATTGGATGAGTTTCATCGGAAAAATGAAATAATCACTCCCATACAAGAAGTATATCATCATTTTAATAGTTTCTTTCTATGCTTTCATTTGAATAATAAAATAATACATCTTTTTTTTTTTTAGTTTTATTTAGAGAAAAAGAAGTACAAACCGTAGAAGATAAGGATTGTATATATAAGTAATAATTAACAATTTATTTAAAGACTTTGTATAGTGGTTTGCCAGGGCAAATAAAATTCTTCTTGAAGCAAATCACGTTTATTTGTAAATTCAAAAGAACATTTTCTTTCTTTTTTTTTTTACGATCGAGATCGATAGTATGCAAATGGTTTACATGAATCGTTTTTCATAAGACAGAAACAAAAAGGAACACTAATAAACACCTAAAAACAACAACGATTATACTTATAGAATGTCAGGTGTTAATATTCTTAACATATTACAATCAATCAACGATCCTAACAGAAACTCAGCATCTGATGACAAAGAATCAGCGGCTACTAACAACTCCTCAAGTAAGCTAAACGAAAAAAAGTATGCTTCGTCCACTCATGTGCAAGAATATAATGATGTTTTTGATGTTTTGAATGAAGTCAAAATCCCAAAGATAGATTTGGATCTGGACTTCAAGCCAAAGAACATTGAACATAGCTACTCCATCAGAGATGCTTACAAATGCAGAAAGGACGCACTATCAAACTCCCTTCTTTTGAAGTTTATGAGAGATAACATTCCTGATAAAGAGTTTTTTGCCTTGGATGCTGCTCAGTATCATGAATCTCATAATAGAAGAGTGAACAACAATGGTAGAAACTCCAAAAGCAAGAAAGCTCAAAACAAACACAGAGGGAATGATTATCAAAATACAAACAATAATCCAAACTCCAATAGAAAAGGCTATGCCAACAACCACTTGGAGGATAAACCTGAGTCATCACTAGAGGAAACTTTTGAAATGATGAAAATCGAAAAGGGAATCGAATCCACAGGAAACAAAATGCAGGACTTTGAGCTGTTCAAGAAAATGATGCGAGGTGAACATATGAATGGTGATGACGAGGATGCTGATGCTCAAGGACCACCAGGGTTAAGTGGTATGTTTGCCACAGCTGGTGTTGATGAAGAAGACTTTGAGGAATTGGAACCAGAAGGCGGAGACCAGTCTGATAGCGAGACCTTTGAAGAGCCAACAGCTAAAAAATCCAGCAAATATGCATCTTTCTTCAATGAAAATAGTGAAGATGACTTAAAGGAAGAAAAGGAAAAAGTATCAAACGACGATAAAAGCTCAAGCAGATCTAAAATGCTGGACTTTTTGAAGGTACAAGAGGAAAAATCAAAAAGTAGATCACCTCTTCCAAACGAAAACAATGGCTTGGAGTCAATGCCAAACAATCAAATGTTTGGCAACCAACATATGCCTCATCACATGCCTGCAAATCAAAACCCAAATTTACCACACCAAGGCAACACTCCATCATACCATATGGGCATGCCAAACGGTCAACAAATACCATATCCACAAGGTAACCAGCAACATATGAACACGAACAATCACGTGCAAATGCCATTCAATCAACAGGCCCAACAGGTGCCTCCGTACATGTATGGTGCTCCAATGGGAATACAACACCAGAATGTTCCACAGCACCTTCAAATGCAAAATATGCAGAACATGACTCAAATGCATGGGCATCGTCAAATTCCAATGGACAAAATGCAACAAAGCAATGCTCAACCACCGCAAATGCCAAACATGCAACAAAACCATGTTCAAGCACATCACATGCCAAATATGCCACAGATGCCACCAGGTCTCATGCCTGGAATTCCATATGGCAACATGCAGCAGAACAGAGATTATAGAAGTACTCCTCAGATGCCTATGCCTCCGTTCATGGATCCTAACTTCAGAATGCTTCCACCAGACCAACAAATGAGAATCATGCAACAGTTTCAGCAATCATTGAACAAGCGTTGATTACGGCTTAGGAAACTTGCACAAAGCCAATTTATATATACTTGAGTTAATTTTTTTTTTAGAATTTAACTACAAGTACTTTCGATTTTTGGGAGTTGTTAATAATGAACAAAAAAAAAAATAATTACAAATAATACAACAGAAATATATATCACTGAAAAACATTCTTTATAAACACTTACTCAACTTCAGAGCAAAATTCATCAATTGTATATATTCGTTGCCACCATTTACAAGTTTACAGTCAGTTTCAAAGAACAACCAATGTGCCACATCATCGTCTTCTTTCAAGAAGACATTGTTTGTGGTGTCAAGGTATATGAACTCATGGAGTTGCTGAATGACAATGTCACATGAATAACCCTTTTGAAGAAATTCTTCATTAACAAATGTGGTTATACTCTTGATATTTTTAGTTTTCATAACGTTATAAAACTCGTGTATCTTGTCGACACTGACTTTACCAGTCAGTTCATTGATCAACTCACTTGATATGGTCTCTTTGGTGACACTTGATATTTTGCTGGCTGATTGCAACAAAGTGATGGCCCTTCTTAAGTCACCCTTTGAGTTTTTCAATATTTGGTTAAGAACAACGTCTTCGTCCACGATAATCAAACCTTCCTCTGATGATATATACTTCAATCTGTTCAATGCATCGGAATCATCCAGTCTGTTGAACCTGATGTTTGTACATCTAGACTTCAGTGGATCAATGATTTTCGTAACGTAATTACATACAATAACAAACCTCGTGACATTTGAGTAAAGTTCCATGGTTCTTCTAAGAGCAGCCTGGGCATCCTTGGTCATGGAGTCAGCTTCATCCAGAATGATGATCTTGAAAGGTGGACACACATAGTTCTCTAAGTCATGTTTGCTTGGGTTAGATAATGTCAGTGTAGCAAACTTCTTGATCTTATCTCTGACGATGCTGATACCTCTGTCGTCAGAAGCATTAAGTTCCAAGACTCTAGACTTCCAAAATTGAGAGGATTGAGGGCCATAAAGTTGTTTACTCAATGCTAGGATAGTTGATGTTTTACCGGTACCTGCTGGGCCATGAAACAACAGGTGGGGAAGATTGTTTTTGTCCAATTGTGATTTAAGTTGCTTAATAACGTGTCTCTGAGCAGTAACATCCTCTAAGGACTTTGGTCTATACTTTTCAACCCAGGGCTTATCATTTTCCAAGGCAACTTGGTCCAGGGAGTCACCTGCTATTTTCTGTCTTTTGTGGCTACTAAAGAATGAGTTCAAAGATGTTGACATTTAGTTAGTTCTACTATTAATATAAAACTTTGGGTTGGTTATGTTTATCAGTTTATTTGTAGCTTGATTTAAGATTTATTCAAAAATTATGTCAGTGAAGTATTTTTTTTTCTTACGCGTTCCAATCAAATGGGGGTTTCCATTTTGGAGAAACGCTACCAGTCCAAGAACAACTGTTTGTTCCGACGGGGAAAGAATCAGTTTAGGAAAAAACGCAAACGATGGTCATGGAAATTACATTATAAGTATACTAGGAGAATTGATTCAAACTTTAGACTCACAACGAGGCTCATTAAACCAAGAATAAGCATTGAAAGTAGTATATAATGTCAACTCATAGTTCAGATCAAGACATCTTCTACTCAGACGATGACAACAAGGACAGTATAAGCCATTTTCATACCAGCAATGCCCACAACGCTCATCACAAGCAGGGGTATGTCGATGGAGTCACCACATTCAACAATGAACTTATACAGGAACACTGTAACAAGACTTACAGGCTAGGCAATGAACTAGGACTTACAGTCGGCAAACTTGTGGGAAAGATACAGTTTCAACTCCGCCATGATGAAACCAACATGAAGAAATTCCTAGATAAACTCAATGCTAACACAATACTCCAAGAAAAAAACTTTGATGACCAATACACACAGTTTCTGAATACTGAATACATAGTTATGATTGAAAAGGAGTTTAACGACTTTATGAATGAAACATCACAAAAAGATTGTAATTGAAGTATGAAGGGCTTTGTTTTCAATATATATAATTTTTTAAAAATAAATAAATCTAAATATATAATGTTATTATGTAATTGAATGAATCACCAGAAAGAACACCAACCCATAAAGTGTTGACACAAATTCTCTACATCAGTAGCTTCTTGAATCAGCTTATCAACTTGATCCTCAACTGAAAGATTCTCAAATCTTTTGAAGTCATTACCTAGCAACTTGTCATTTATTCTATTTAAGACCAATGACGATCTAGCATTTCTTAAGGCTAATTTTTGCTTCAAATCCAATCTAGCAGCCTCCTTTGCGGTTATCTCCCCGTTTCTTAACATATCACTTGTGTTAATATTAGGTAATTGAATTCCAGTGTGGAGTTCAATAGTCTCTTGAGACAAATCAAATCCCCAATTAATCAATGGATCATAAGCAAATGCTTCCAAAATAGCCATCAATGATTCCTTGTTCTCTCTTATAACTCTCATGACATTTTCACAGGTGATTCTGAAAGAACCTTCAACACCAGAAACCTCCATGGCATAAGTCAGCATTCTAGTTAGTCTGAACGGTACCTTTTCTGGATACTTGTCTCTTAGAATGGCTGCTTCAAAACAGTCACCAAAGTCAATGTGCACAACTTTACCAGTTATTCTGTGCAGCATCAAATTAGATGGATGTCTATCTCCTAATCCCAGTATGTATCCAACCATGGACATAACAGCTATGGAACGGGTGTATGTGGTTCTTCTTTCCAACCAAGACTCTGAAGATCTTGACTTCAGCCACAAGACCTTGTACAAATCTTGTCCCTTAGTGTTTTGCAATGCATACTCAAACACTTCCACCTTCTCTAGCAATGTTAACATGTCATAATCTGGAGCCATTTGTACCATGATCTTGTGCTCCAATGATAACGGGATATCCTTGCTCTCTCTATAATCTCTTATCAACAAATGGAAAGTATCAGAGTTCTTTACCCAACCAATCAAACCTGCCGTTGGTGACAGAGAAGTGGCTGAGAACGTGTAAATAACCAAATTTCTTTGGAAACATTCCGAGTCATTGTTCAACAACGTATTCACCAAACCAAACAACTGCATAGCTAAGTTATCCTGTCTGATATCTTCATGTCCCTTCAATGAGTATTGATATTCCTTACCATTGCTACCTCTTATTGTCAACTTCCTTGGTCTTTGCTTTGAAGAAATAACCTCCAATACCGGTTCGAAGCAACTTATAGTTACAACCTCTTGACCTGACTCGTATGTTCCTGGCAGTACAAGAATCAAGTTGTTGGCTTCCAATAGCTTAGGTGAAACTTGTTGAAGTTCCAAAGTTTGCAATTGTGGCAATTGTCTTGAAATTCTTCTGAAAACATTGTAATAAGTATCCCAAGCTTGATTCAGGTTAGAAACATCCTTGGTTCTCTTATAATTCATGATCCATTGGTAGGCATCATTCAAATCTCTGGCAAAGCTGTTTTGGAAGGCAATTTCCTTTAGGGTTTCAGGTCCCTTGTTCAAAAGCTCATGCAAAGGTTCCAAGGTTTCGAACATCTTTTCAGTATTGTGTTCACCAAAGAACTGTCTGGAAGCGTCCTCTAAACCTTCATACCACAATTCATGCCATAAAACCGCAACTCTAATCAATTCATGTGATACCATTTCAGCTTGTTCAATCAGCAATGGACTATGGATTCTCATTTTTTCAACAATGGAGCTTGCTGCTCTTTGTCTTGAAACTGAGTCTGATTTAATAGCCACATTCAATGGGTAAACCAAAGCATGTGGATGGGTCTTACCCAAATCTGATAACAATGACAACAATGCCTTTGAAACAGTTAAGTTTGGTTGATGTATTCTTGAAATCAGTTGTGGAATTACAGCTAGCCATGTATCTATCTTGATTATGTTAAATCCATCATAAATAGCTTGATTGACATCAGCTATACCTCCAAAGGTAAACCACAAGGTTAACAGTCTTAGTGTGTCTTGTAATGAATTAGACTCTGATAGTGATATGGAATGGAAAAATCCTTTTATGGCAGGAATGACATGTCTTTGGATTAACTCAGGTGTAAAGTTTTCTTGAATGTTTCCATCCATGTTGTTAAACATTGATCCTGTGTTGTTGTTTATATTACCATCAATCATTAATATCTCGTCTTCGTCATCATTGTACTCTGGATTGTTTTTATTGGTATCGGCTTCATCATTTTCATTTTCATTTGGTGTTAGAACACTTGACAATTCCATTTGATTCATAGACTTTCTAGACATCTTCTCAGTAATTGAAGATATCACCTCAAAGTTAGCCAAGGCCCAACTATGCCAAGCCTTGTACCACTTGTTATCAAAATGAGTGGCCAATAGATATGATCCCAATATGGCATCTGGATTTTCTTCTGTCCAATTTTTTTGTAATGAAACTCTCCATTCACCTTGTTTCATGAAGCATCTAGCCAATAGTTTAGTATATTGTTGGAAATTGTTTTCACCAATTAAGCTATCTTCAGATGTTGGCAGTTGTTGAGCAATCATGTTACTTGGATTCAAACCTAGATCATGTGCCATTCTGGAAGTGAAGTTAATCAAGTATTTGAGAGCTTCTCTTTGATTTCCTGTGGCCCACATGAATTTCAATTGAGCATAAACCACTGGTGGTGGAGCTCTGGCTGTATTGATCTCACCTCCCTCTTCCAACAAGGAGTTCAAAGCCTTTTGAGCCATCAGCAATCTTCCTGCTTTTCTACAAAGATTAGCATACTTAATCCACACATCCATATCCTGCTTAGGTGCAACAACCAAAGATCTCACCTTTAAAATTCTTTGCCATACATCTACATTCTTTTGAACACCAAAAATTCTCTTCTTCCAAGTATTTCTTATAGTTTGCTTCTTTTCAGAGAGTGTTGGCAGTTTTTTGTACTCCATAATTTCCTCTAATTCAGCAATCATTTGAGTTCTAACAACAACATTGTATGAACGACTGTATGATTCATTAACTAATGCTGATATTTCAGTAACAAGCAAGTCCCTGGCGTTATTAATACAAGTGGTGGCTTCATCAAAGTTGTTATCATTCAGGTGTAAGATAGCATCAAAAAACTCTTTATCAGGTGTGTGTGGCTTCATTACAGAAATGTACTTTGATAATACATTCCACTCTCCCAATCCCCAAGAGGCAGATGCTGCTAAAGGAGCAATGTTTCTTTGTATGTTGATAGGCAGCTTTCCCCACTTTTCTTCAGCCAAGTTGGAAAGTTGCTCCCATTCACCTAGTGCATGATAAGCCTTCATCTTACCCAACATGATTTCAATTTCATTACCTAGACCCTCAGCTTCCTTTTCCTCATAAGAAATTAATGCATCATCCCATCTTTGAAGTCTTTCATACCAATTTTCTTTCAATTGCAAATCATGGTATTGCTGAGCATGTTTCAAGATTCCAATGGCGGCATCAGTTTGATGGAGTTGACTGTTTATATTGATCAAAGACTCAATAGTTTCTGTAGTTGGATCCTCAATAAATTCCATTTCTTTGTAATGTAAAGATTTAGCAAATGCATGGCAATTTTGAGCATACTTACCAAGTTTGGATACTGGTATGTCAAGGTTTTTTTCGTCATGCTCCATGAATTCAATCAAATTTAACAAAACTTGATGAATTTCTGGAGGATTAGTCAGTGAAGACAATGCATTATTCAATGATTTCAAAAAGTCTTGCTGATTGGCTTCATATAAATCATCCCAACATGAACTGAAGGAACAATTGAAGAGTTCTCTGGCCAATGGATAGTAAATGGAACCTAGTGGAGCGCATGCTCTTAATGCAGGAGAAGGAGATTCTTTTAAAAGCTGAATAGAAAATCTTCTTAACCATTCTTGCCAATCCTCTTTGGTTCTTTGTTGAGAAGAGTCCCAACATAACTTTAAGGATTGTTGGTTAATTGGTAACTTTTCATTTGTAACCTCAGTATCAGCCTTGTTTCTGTTAGGATCCTCATATTCCTTATCAACAATCAAATTTCTTGGCAAAGGCTCATTGTTTAATAATTTACTAACCAGTTGTTCATAAATGTGATGCTGAATTCTATGTTTAACTAACACTTTGTTGATAGCAGAGACATAAACAATAAATTCAGAAGACATTTGAATTAGCAACAGACATAAGGTGTTCAAACATAGCTTTATGATATCATTATCAGAAACTAAATTATAACCATGGGCAAAATTTGATAATTGGCCATGAGAAGAAAGCTGCTCAATATTTTTAGCTGTCGAAGAGATTATTCTCAGTAATGAATGAACTATTCTTGGAGACATTTCATTTAGCTTTATGGATCTACATAACTTACCAATGGTTACAATAACGACTTTTCTCAAAGAGCCCTGATCAAACTCTGCCAGTTTAATAACAGTTGGAATAATCAAATGTGCAAATTCTTCCATGTTGCTACCAAAGACAACCAAAGACTTCATAATTCTTATTGAAACAATTTTCTTGGTTGAAGTATCATTTACCAAAATGTTCAAAAATAATGTAAGGGTTATAGGCAAATACTGTTTAAAATCACCTTCAATGGCTATGGACAAACTTTCAATCACACCAACAATAGTTAACTGCAATGATGGATTATTAATTCTAGATTCTATGATACCAAAAATTAATGAGACGTATGGTCTAATGTGTTGTTTCATTATGCTGATGATTTGTGACAATTGTTGAAAGTAAAACTCAAGTAAGGTAGGACTGGTTGAATAAGTCATTGTTTGAATCATACCTGGAATAACATCTTTCAAGAAAATAACACATTTAAGCTTCAATGCATGGAATATCTGCATGATTGCTTGTATGGCAGCTGTGTGATGCATGGAAAGCATAGGATCTCTAACGATCTTCATTAATGTGCCGATAACAACAGATGGATAGTATTCACTATTTGAAGGAGAAATTCCCTTCATTAACAGGCCTATGTCCAAA
Source organism: Hanseniaspora pseudoguilliermondii (assembly GCA_030573455.1). NCBI lineage: Eukaryota > Fungi > Ascomycota > Saccharomycetes > Saccharomycodales > Saccharomycodaceae > Hanseniaspora > Hanseniaspora pseudoguilliermondii. The sequence goes on along the minus strand of JAJMDH010000110.1, from coordinate 6,988 downwards.
GATGGCGCATTTTGTTCATTGTCTTCCTCAGCAGTATTTATCTTTTCCAAGTCTCTTTGCTTATATGGATCCAAGGCACCCAAAGTACCTATCAATCTGACAGTTTCTCTCTTGATCATTTGGGAGTTTTCATTTTTCAAGGTGTTGATCAAAATGTCTAATAAATCTGGATACTCAATATAAGGGTCAATAACATAACTTGAAGACTTGGCCAACTTTCCCAAAGCTTTCAAGGCAGAGTGTCTGGTGAACGGATTGGATTGATCCTTAAAGGAGTTTATAATCAAAGGCATCAATTCATCTGAGTACTTCAAGATTGAGTTTCCTCCAACTGTTGTTAACTCACCAATTGCCTCTAAGGAAGTGGATCCAACAGAAGATGAAGGATCTCTTGCTTTAGGTAACAAAACTTCCAAAATGGACTCTATGTATGGCTTGGTTGTATCTGCGCTGCTCTTTATCAAAACTGAAATTAGCTTTGCTGATTCTTCCTTCTTTCTAGAGTCAGTGAGGTACTTTAACTGAGTTAATAACTGTAACAGAATCTTTCTTAAATATGGAATGATGTAAGCAGGATTAATGTATGAAAGTCTTCCAATAATTTGCATTACTTCAACTTGGATAACAAATGCTTCATCATTCAAGGCAATAAAGAGTAAATTGATATTTTCTGCTTGTGATAGTTGAGGATCAAAGTTGGTTCCCAGTCTTTTCAAAACTTGAAGTCTAATATCAACAACATTATCAGATAATGCCAATACAAGCAACTTACCTAAAACATCGCTGACCAAACTCAAACTGTTCAAGGAGGTTTCTTTACAAACTGGATCTTTAGAAAGTAAGTCACATGAGGTCAAGGCAGCATATTTTCTAACTAAAGGATCATCGTGTTCAATGTATTGAATTATAACCTTACTGACAAACTGTGCTAAAGAGCAGTAGTCGCTAACAATATCAATCATCTTGAAAAGAGATGTCAAGATTTTTATATCATTTTCATCAGTATTAGTTTCACCAGTCTTCTTAAGGTAGTCTTGATTTCTATAATTTCTTGCTGCTGTTTCATTTAATTTGGATATTACTTTTGGGGATCCTGGATATTTGAAAGATTCAGCACTTAGGTTATAAGATATAATATCCAATAACAGTTCATCTATTTTGTCAGATAATGATGGAATAGTCTTTTTTAGTGTATCCAATGTGGACTTCAAATGCGAGCTCAATGGGCATTTCAACATTAATTCCAATAAATCCTTATTAAGATGCTTAGCCATTAAGGATCCTGCTGAATAAGCCAATTTTTCTATACAATAGAATATACCCTTTTCATAAACTTTTCTATTTTTGTATTTAATCTGTAAGGACAGTCTTATGTTTGCTAAAATCATGGGTAAATAGGATATGATATGATCTGAGGTTTGAATGGCCATATCACCAATGGATACAAAAATACAAGCCTTGTCAGAGTTAAGCTGCTGTTGACTCATCATCAAGCCTCTGGTTATGTTATTGTTGCTATTGGCATTTGCATTTTCCTCAATGGCATTATATGAGAGATCATCTGCATTTTTCAATATCTCTAAATAAAACAACATAATGTCATCAAATTTGGTTTCTAAGAAAACCTTAGATGAGAAACTTAAAAGTAGAGGAAAAGTTTTATAAACCTCTCTTCTAACTAAGTCATTCTTAAAATTTTTATATCTTATGGTGTTTTCGTAAAAGGAATCAAATTTGGATTGTAAATAAGCCGGATATTTTAAAAGCTCCTTGTAACCCAGTAAAGATCCATGTATAGTTTCATCAGTGTTCAGCTGGAAGCCGTAGTTACAGCCTTTAAAAAGCTTTAAACACCAAGACTTTGTCATTTTTTGATCTCTTGTATCCAAAATGTGTAAACATTTACCCAATGTTATGGATGCTTCTAATCTAATGTTGTAGTTGTTATCTCTTAAGGCTCTCCAAATATTGTCCAAAATAGAAGTAACATACGGATACAGTAGATAAGGAGAGTGGAAGGCAATACTGTTAATAAGCAAAATAGCAGCATTCTTCTTGTATTCTTGTTTTGAATTGACTTGAGTAGTTTCCTGAGATGTTGTCAACCATTCTAAACAGTTTTTGATTTCAAAGTCCACAAATTCAGAGGATATTGTACCACCTGGGTTACACAATTTTCCTATAACTTTAGCAGCTTGTTTCATAATGTTCAAATCATTGCTAGGAATCAAAATTCTTAAATAGTTGGCAAGTCTGGATATCTGATTTGGTAACTCATCATTTGAATTATAAAAGTCTATCAATGTATCAACAGCCAGAATACCTCCTAGTTTACTTTCAGTGTCATTTGTATGAATGAGTTCAAAGATTTGATTGTTGATTAGATTCAAGAATCTTTGAAAGTTTTGTTCGTTTGTATACTCCTTTTGAAGAGCTTGTATAAGAGTCTTTAACTCTATTTGTGCTTGTCTTTTTTCCTTTTTGTTGCTGCTGACAAATTTTTGAAAGATTGTATTTATTAAAATATCACTCTTGTTGCTAACAACGCTGTCGTCGTTGATGTTGCTTTCAGATACATGATTGGAGTTACCGTTGGAAGTCTCTGCAGCTAAGTCATCCACCACATTCAACGTGTTTGGGTTGTTGCTGTCATTATCTATTTGAAGGTCGTTAGAAACATTCCCCTTCATACCCAAAAAGGAAGTCATGCCTGTATTGTTCAGAACCTTGTTGGCATAATTAATACCTGATGAGTAATTCTGTCTTTCATTATTTTGGCTTTGAGTCTTACTTGAAAAAAAAATGTTTGGATTCAGTTTATGAGAAATAGCATCAGCAGGATTAAAGAACTTGTTAGACCTTGGAGTTGATTTCTTAGTTTTGTTTGAAGAAATATTTGTATTTATATTATTTTTTGTATTGTTGTTGAGAATGATGTTATTGATGACCATGGCATTTATAGAGTTGGCCAGCATATCGTAATCAAACTGATCGTCTTCCTCATTGTCGTTAGAAAAATAGTTGTCCTTGTTTGCATAATAGTCCTCGTTATTGAAGTTATTGAAATTAGAATATTTCTTCTTGTCTATGGAATCACCGCTTATCATTGTTGTATGAATAATTAAAAAAAACAAAAACCTAACTGTTACACTTACAATGATTATATAGCCTGATTTATAAGTACAATAAAACAAACAAAATAATGATGTTTAGAATAGTGTTTAAGATTTTGATTGTGGTTTGATGTAATGATTCGTATATAAAGTTATAGGATTATCAAGTGTGTGTTTCCTTCAATATCTAAAGCTCACAAAACCTAAAAAAAAAAAGAAAAAAAAGCTATCAAAAAATCAAAACAAGTTATTGGTGTAAGGATTTTCGTTTTTTTTTTTGGGTTGCTCATTCACGTGATATGATTATAAATCTAGTGCCAGACTTACCCCGCTATCAACACAGCTTCCAAAAAGAGTAATGAGAACTTATACTTCGGTGTAATCTGGAACTCCAATTTTTTAAATATATTTTTTTTTTTTTTTTTGGTGATAGAAAAATAACAAAACACGCACCATAACAATACTGACTCCCCCCTTCAAGTTTAAAAAAATATCCACTATAAACAATATTAATACACATCCACACACCACTATTTTCTTACAATGTCATATCTAAACAATCCTGCTGTTGTTATGGACAACGGTACTGGTCTAACCAAGCTAGGTTTTGCCGGTAACGATGCTCCTTCATATGTATTCCCCACTGCCATAGCTACAACCACTGGGAAAAAGAGTACTGCTTCTAATAATAGATCATTGGATCAATCAATGAGTTCATTGGACATCTCTAGTAGCGCAAAGGCATTTTTGAACTCTAATTCTACAAGCTCCACCAATTTCAACAACTCCCAACACTCCAGTGCTATCCTATCTAATCATCTATCAGGAAAAAGAGGCACCGAGGATTTGGACTTCTATATAGGTAACGAAGCTCTATTGGCTTCCCAATCCCAACAATATTCCTTGTCATACCCAATCAGACACGGTCAGGTGGAAAACTGGGACCACATGGAAAGATTCTGGGAAAATTCCATCTTCAAGTACTTGAGAACTGAACCTGAGGATCATTGTTTCTTATTAACTGAACCACCCTTGAACCCTCCTGAAAACAGAGAACAGGTTGCAGAAATCTTTTTTGAATCATTCAACTGTGCTGGGTTGTACATAGCTGTTCAAGCCGTGTTGGCATTGGCTGCCTCCTGGTCATCACCTAAAGTAACTGATAGATCATTGACCGGTACTGTTATAGATTCAGGTGATGGTGTCACTCATGTTATACCTGTTGCTGAGGGGTACGTCATTGGCTCTGCAATTAAGAACGTTCCTATAGCCGGTAGAGACATCACAAACTTCATTCAACAAATGTTGAGAGATAGAGGTGAATTGGATGCATCCTTGAAAACTGCCGAGGCTATCAAACAAGAGTTCTGTTACGTTTGTCCAGACTTGGTCAAGGAATTCAACAAATACGATAGAGATGGCTCTAAGTTTGCTCAGTATGTAGTAGAAAACCAAGACAAGACCCAAAGAAAATTGATTGATGTTGGTTATGAAAGATTCTTGGCCCCTGAAATTTTCTTCAATCCTGAAATTGCCTCCTCTGATTTCTTGACTCCCCTACCTACCCTTGTTGATGAAACCATCAGATCATGTCCTATCGATGTGAGAAAGGGGCTGTATAACAATATAGTGTTGAGTGGTGGGTCCACTATGTTTAAGGACTTTGGTAGAAGATTACAAAGAGATGTTAAGAGCATGGTAAATAAAAGAATACAACATTCTGAACAACTCTCCGGTGCCAAGTCCACAGGTATTGATGTACAAGTTGTTTCACATAGAAGACAAAGAAACGCTGTTTGGTTTGGTGGTTCCTTGCTTGCACAAACCGGTGAATTCAAGTCATATTGCCACACAAAGGCTGACTATGATGAGTTTGGTCCAGAAATTGTCAGAACATTTTCCCTATTTAATGTTGCCAAATAATAATATTAACACTTAGTTTTATATATGATATAAGTTTTTTTTTTTCTTTTATAAAAATTCACTTAAAAATAATCGAAATATATACTTAATGCTACTTTTACAGCTAGTACTGATCAGTACCTTTAACAATAACACTGTCTATTTTCAAAATCATTCTGCACAGTTGAGTGGCCAACAGAATTTGTTGTCTTTTACCCACATATGGATCAACAACAAATGATTCTCTCATGTCATTTGTTCCCAATCCCATACAATCAACACCGATATTAGATTTGTTTTCCTTGGCCTGGATGGCCTTGACATTGGACAAGGTTTCAATACCATTCAAACCACTGTTTTCAGCAAGAGTCAAAGGAATGATGTCCAAGGCCTTGGCAAATGATCTGAAGGCATACTGGTCAATACCTGTTTGGTTATCGGCTTCCTCAGAAACCCTCAATGACATGGTGATCTCAGCAGCTCCACCTCCATAAACTATCTTTGAGTCTTTGCATAGATTTCTTACTGCACATAGGGAATCGTAAAGTGCTCTTTTGGCTTCATCAACAATCATCTTGTTAGAACCTCTTATGAAGCAAGTGACTGTCTTTGTCTTTTCTGTGTTTTCAATAGTTAGCATTTTATCTCTAGTGGTTCCAAATTCCAATTGCTTGACCTTTGAACATGACCCCAACTTGGATTCGTTTAGATCTTCAAATCTAGCAACTATTTTGGCATTGGTGGCAATGGCAATCTGTTCAAGCTCAGCTCCACCAACCCATCTGATAGCAGGGAGCTTGTTTTGGTACAATAAGTGATTGGCCTCATCATCAAACCCCCACTGGCATATAACCACATCGGCATTTGAGTCCTTGACCTTTTGTATCATTTCTTTGAATTTGAATTGCTCATAGTTTTGCAAGTTTATGTACTCCTCCACGGAATTGATATCCAATTTATGTTTAGTTTTAGGCTTTGGTGGTTCAAATGGACAAGTTAGTAAGGCCAACTTGACATCTTTTTTACCATCCTTTGGAAGGACTTCGTTTGGCATTTGAGGGTGAGAGAAGTCCTTATCTAAAATAACACCGTTGATTAATTGAGAGTCCTTCAAGGAGCCACCGACTTTACCTTCCAATTTGATTAAATCAAAGTCAACATCCTTTCTTTCCCAGTTGACTACTTGGGTTATGGCATCAACAGCCATTTGTGCAAATTGGTCGTGTTCTTTGGAAACAATCTTTGAGCCCAATGAAGTTTTGGCAACTTTCAAAAGCATCTTGGTGAAGTTTTCCTTATCATTGATATCAAACAAGCTTTCACTGACATTATCCAAATGGCTGATGGCAATTTTACAAGCCTCATCAAACCCATTGGCTATTTTTATAGGATGAATACCCATTTCAATAAGCTCCAGGGCTTGATCCAGCAAGGAACAGGCCAGGACAACAACACCAGTGGTACCATCACCAATTTCGTCGTCTTGGGACTTGGACAGTTCCACTAAAAGCTTGGCGATTTCGTCCTTCAACTCCATTTGTGATAAGATAGTGGCACCATCGTTGGTGATGGTAATGTCACCGTCAGGGGATATCAAGATTTTATCCAAGCCTCTAGGACCAAGGGATGATTTGATGATGTTGGCGACTGATCTGGCAGCAAGAATGTGTTCCTTCTTGGCCTCTAAACCTTGAGCCTTTGACTTTTGAGATTGATCTTTAACAATGATGAAAGGTCTACCCATTTCATCCTGAGCCATGATGGCGTTAGACAGATCCGGAACTTGTGACATGACTAATTAGTAATATGATTTCTTTGGTGACAGATATATAAATCTTTTATGTAGTTAATGTCAAATAGTTAAAAATATATTGTGATAACTATCGAGTGTGTGTATTTTTTTTTCCTTCTTTTTGAAGAAATCATCGTGTATCTGGAAAGTAAAAAAAAAATTTTCCTTTTTCCATAAAAAT
>JAJMDH010000109.1:0-99239 GCA_030573455.1 Hanseniaspora pseudoguilliermondii | reverse complement strand
TTGTTGTCACTGGTACTGATGGTAAGCTAACTACAGAAACTGTCATTGTTGTTGAAACTCCTGAATCAACCATTACTGTCCCATGGACTGGATCTGTTACTTCAACTACCACTTCATCAACTGTTGTCACCGGCACTGATGATAAGCCAACTACTGAAACTGTCATTGTTGTTGAAACCCCTGAATCTATTATTACCAAACCATGGACTGGTACTGCTACCACCACCTTCACTTCTGAAGTTGTTGTCACTGGTACTGATGATAAGCCAACTACTGAAACTGTCATCGTTGTTGAAACTCCTGAATCTATTATTACCAAACCATGGACTGGCTCTTTCACAAGCACTTACACCACTGTATTCACCATCACTGGTAAAGATGGAAATTTGAGCACAGAATCAGAAATAGTAGTTCAGACTCCTGCACCAACTTTGAGAACCACCATTCCATGGACAGGCCACTTTACTACATCATTCACAACTGAGTCTGTATTTGTTGGAGCTGGAAACTCATCATTGACTGTTCCTGTTATTGTTGTAGAGACACCTACAAACTCTGGATGGAATGCCACCACATTGAAAACCGCCTCAAGTGAAAAACCATTAACTTCTGTAACCACTGAAATTAACACTGATTATGAGACTGTTGTTTGCACCGAATACAGTTGTTTAGAGTCAAGCCAAACAGCCAGCTCAGTATTGTCTTCTAGCGATGTTCCAAGCAGTGTGCCAACAACTTACTTGACTAGCTCTGAAGAAAAACCATCACATGCTTCTTCAACCACCGTCGGAGCATCTGCTACTCCAAGCATAGAAACATCTGCTACTCTAAGCATAGAAACATCTCCAGCATCAGCCTCAACACCTTCAATAATTACTACTGAAAATGCCAACAAGGCAAGCTCTTTGAAAACAAGTGTTTTGTTCATTTTATTACTGCAATTAATTTAAGTTGCATTTTATCGTTCTTTTAATATATATCTTCTTTTAAGTTATGCTTAATTTTTTGCTTTTTTCTTTTAGATTTCATTCTTTCAGAAAATTAACATGAAACCCTAATGGGCACATTTCTAAAAAAAAATGCCCCAATTCATCACATTTGCTTGATTAACCCAAAATAAATTGGTTTTGGATCATGTCATTTTTTGCCTTGATGAAAGGTAGCCATCTCTATTAAGAATTAGTTTATATAACAGTAGGGTACATTTTGAAATACATGGCTCGTTTCTCTATCTTTGGCAACAACAATCATCTCTTATTCAATCGACTGAAAATTATAAATAATGCATTTAAAGAGACTCAACAAACTCGTCATGTTGGTGCTTTTTCCCATCAGTCAAGGCTGCAATTCCAGACACAGCACCTAAGCCCTTGATACCATCACCAAAAACATCAGCAACCTCTTCCAAGGTTCGTCCAGATGTCTCAATGAATGTGAAGCATACAAAAAACTCAACGAATAGGATGCAGACGTAAACGATATAGTATTTCCACTGTATAGCGTCCATGGCAATGGAGTTTACAAAGCCGTTGAAAATGTGTAGTATAAACTCAACAACCATGAGTATAGAAATACCTTTGGCTCTTATGGTGTATGGGAGAATCTCAGTGACGTATGTGAAAGGTAATCCGTTCAAACCCAAGTTGTAGAAGAAGAAATAAATGAATATGAATGCCAAGACTGTTTTACCCATGGCTTTATTTTTGAAGTCAGTTTGTTCAGCTCTAGCAGAAAGAATCGTCCAAATCAACAAAGAAACAAACATTCCGGCAATGGATGACTTGATCAATAGAACTCTTTTTTTTACTAAGGAGATGATCCAAAATGATTGTATGACACTGCACCCCAAATTATAAATCATCAAACCAGCATTGATGATCAATTGCTGTGAAGAGGAAGTGTAACCAATTGAGTCTAGCACTTTTCCTAGGTAATAAGATAGAATACCATTACCAGAAAGCTGCATGAATATACCAATCCAGCAGATGATCCACATTCTTTTCAAGTTAGCAGATGTCTTGAATAAATCAGTAAACCTCGTTTGTGAAGCAATGTTTTCTTGTTGAATGGCTAACTGAATCTCAGTCATTTCATAGTCAACCAATTCTTGGCCCTCGTTCATGTTTCCTGCATGTAAATCATTTAGCACTTCTCTTGCCTCTTCAAATCTTCCCTTGGATACGTACCACCTTGGGGATTCAGGAACATACATGGGAACCAAGATTAGTTGCAAAAAGGAAAACAAACACTGGCAAATGGACGGTATTCTCCAAGACCAGTGATGAGGAACGTTTCTGACACCAAATGATATCCAAGCTGCTACAACAGCACCCAAATACCAACTTGAGTTGTAGTAGTTGATTTGAACAGATCTAGCTGTAGGTTCCGGATAAGCAAGTTCAGCAATCAAGGCAGGAGCTGAGCTTTGAATGACACCTGACCCAATACCAATGACAACTCTACCTGCAATCATCATCCCCAAAACATCACGTTTTTTGTAGTTCTCCGGATACCCATCGGTTTTCCAGGCACCTGATACTGATTGTATCAAAACCCCAATAATCATGATGACATTGCAGTATATTAAACATTTTTTTCTTCCAAACTTATCATTGACTTTTGCAGAAAAGAAAAAGGAAAGGAAGCAACCAAAGAAGTATCCACTGGTTAGAGCCCCCAAAATCGAGCCCTTAACATTCCCAATTGCATTCATGAAGTCCTTTTCAGTGTACAATGAGTTAAGCAAGGAGCTGTCATACCCGGTGTTACATGAGGTTAAAGAAATTATAAAGATAATCCACATAAGTTTTTGGTAGTGTCTGATTTTGTACCATTTCTTGTCGTAAACAGGCAAAACAGTGTAGATGTTGATGTCATCCTCATCTTTCAAGTCAAAATTTTGTGGGAGATCTTCATCACGTTGGTTAATTTTTTTTGGAGCTTTTTCAACAGCATCGGAAGTGGATTCACTTGAATCATTGTTATTAATTGACATTTTTCGTAGAAATTGTGTCAATACTTTATTTGGAGTTTTATTTGAGCTTTACTTTTAATATATTTTTTTTTATCTCACTCATGTATGATTACTAAAAACAGTAATGGATATGAATCTTTTAACAGTTTATCGAGCTGCTTATATAACAACAACTTCATATGTGAGACCTTGCTCTCTCATCCTGCTTGAAAGCCAATTTTGGCATTATGTGCTTTGATAAACTTTATTGAAAAAAAAAGGAAGGATTGTAGAATAACTACGTTGAAGGCCATTCAACTCTCCATTGATCCACTCAATGCATCATCGTTGTAGGCCAAAAGGATGAGCACAATCGAATATCCCCTCAGCAGACACATGCTAGTGCGAAAAAAGCCTAGCCACAATAGCTTCTGTTCAACGTTCAATTTCCTCAAAGTGAAACAGGCACAAACAACACAAACCGAAGGATTTTGTTTGCCCCGCCTTGAAAGATTAGATGCCCTAAGAAAGCAATCATTTTTTCTTTCTCCGGAAAAGAGGAAAATCCCCTGAAAACAGACTTACCAGCTCACCAGGGCCCATTGTTGGACTTTGAAGGATGAATGGGATCAGATTATCCTCTCGGAGCTTATATTTCCTATCAAAACGGATGCTTGTTTTCCGGGTGGGGGCATGTAAACCACATCTGCCAGTGGGTCATGCCTATCAAAGCTTATATCCACAGATCTAAAAAGGAAAAAAAGAAACAACTCACAATAAAGAAAATAACTATATATCCGACTCGGAATGCTCGTTTTCAGCAAACGGGTTGTTGAATGTGGCATCTGTTGTGTCATCATTGGCCAAGTTTTCACGAGTTTCAGGTAAAGGTGGCTCTGAATAAGGAACTTCTAACTCATCATCATTAAGCAGGTCACTGGATAGACCATCATCGTCCAATTCAAACTCTTCATCTGATGGCTCATTATCGATTATATCAAATTCGTATGTCTCCGCTCTCAGTCTCTGGAACTTTTGTGTCTTATGGACAAACAACAGATAATACAATGTAGATAATATAAATATCAACATGAAAAGTCCCAAGTAGTGATGGGCCTTCAACAGCTTTTCACCCTTTTTCAGTGTTTCATGTTCATGTTCTGTTTCCTTGGAAGTTTCAGTTGGAGTGGCTGCTGCAGAGGTTTCTGAGTAAGTGGCAGTTGAAGTAGGTTCAGCTGCAGAATAGCTTGTGGAAGTTGTTGAAATGATTTCAGTCTCATCATCTTTCTTTTCACCAAATATCTCAAACTCCCAACTTTTCAAATGGAAGTCATTATTGTTCGAAGTCACTCTACTTTTCAATGTCCATTGTCCAACTGGCTGTGTACCCCAGTGAACAACAGACATGAACTTCCAGTTAGGGAAACCTCCGCCTCTTTTGTCTAGTTTCCTAGGAATAGCTAAATGTGATACTGACCCATCTGGGGCTATTAGGTCAATTTCTGTGAAGCCTCTCATCTTGGCATCTGCATCTATAACAACAGTGATGTGCTCCAGGTGCTTGAAATCTTGCACGTCCTCTTCAGTTATGTTGAATGTGCTCTCTATGTATTCATTATCGCTCTTACTGGTCTTGTCCACCTGTATTCTATCAAATCTCTTGTTAATTTGCTCATTAACATTTTCCCAGTCCTGAGCCATCTTGACAATTTCATATGCATCTATTTTACCAAAGCCATACATGTGGGAGTATTTTTTATTGAAATAATTAGAAGGTTGCTGCCATTTGGATGGATCCGTCTCATCATCAACAGGTACACCACTAAGGATAGTTAAGTACTGCAAGTCTCTCCAGGTGATGTTTGGATTTGCCTCCAATACCAATGCATACACACCGGCAGCCAAGGGAGCAGCGGCTGAAGTACCACCATGTTTATCTGAACAAACATTGTTGATGTCTGTTGAATGGATGTATTCATTTGATCCTGATGAGTATGTGACGGTTAGCAATGCAGAGCATGATTCAGAGTAAGGAGAATGCAAGCCCTTCCAGTCTATGGCACCAACCGTGATTGAGTGTATGCTGTTTGTGTATCCATCGTAATTACAGTTATCACCAAGGTTTGCACCATTGCCAGATGCAAAAACATAGATGTTTCCCTTGTTGTTTCTTCCTTCAGTCACACCCTTCACCATGGCCTGAGACACCAACTCCGAAGGCTTTTCCATTTCTCTTCCATTGTCAGTTGGACCCCACGAACATGAGTAGATGTCATTTACGTTCATTTCGTAAATCAATGAAGCAGCCTCTTCTTCAGGCGTGACATCTCCAGACAATATTCTGAGGCCTGAAACCTTGGCATTGTACGCAACCCCCAGACCACAGTAGTTGTTATTCTTCGCAGCAGCTATCTCACCAGCACATCTGGTCCCATGGTAATCATCAGCCAATCTGGGCTTTGGAAGATCATTTTTGTCATTGAAGTCATAGGATCCCTTGGCATTGAAGTTGTTTTTCAAATCAGTGTTTTCATAGTCCAAACCATCATCAACTATGGCCACAGTCACTCCGTTCCCTGTGATGTTCATATCCCAAACCTTCAGCAAATTCAAATCATTCCCCTCATGAACTGAGTTGTAGATGTGCCATTGCTTTTTGAAGAGAGGATCGTTGATGTGATAGTCATTCATCACTTTTTCTATTTTGCTTTTTTGGTCATCACTGAATCCAGACCAGTCAGGATCAGACTGTTGATTATCGGAGATTGTTGTGTCTATGGGAACAGGAGCTCTTTTGAACAATCTTCTTTCCGGGTTTAGAGTATGGATTTTTTTACTTTCAAAAAAGTCATGTTCCTCTACTATATCTCTTTTAATGAGGGATTTAGGTATAGAAATGACTTGATGTGTGTCTTCAAATCCATAAACACTGTTTTCGTATTTATAATTTACATTTGGATTTAACTTTAAGAAGTTGTCTAGCTCTTCTAATGAACTTTCTATCACATAGTAGCTATAATTAGCGTGGTCTTTAACGTTCTTGAACCCACTCAAGAACTGGACATAGCTGAACAAAACATGGATCCATAGTAATGGAATCATCTTGCTACCTTAAAATGAGTGTTTTGTTTGGGGTAAACGAAGTTCTATGTTAATTTACCAGTATAGTTTCAAACAGCCTAAACAAAAAAAATAAAATTTATCTGGTTCGAAAAGGTGCTGTTTTTGATATTTTTTTAGATCGTGGATTTCCAAAAAAAAACAAAAAAAAGGCGACTGAATTTATTTTCCTCCAGCGGTACTTCAAACTGATGCACGTGCACACACCCATTGCTAGCCAAAAGAAGGAAAAATCACTTTGAATCCATGACACAATTAACACTACTGAGGAGTATTTCTACAGCCAATGTCAACCTCAAAAAGCAAACAAGCTTTTCAAATTAGCTTTAATCTTAAATGGAATAAATATATATGTGTAACCAGCTGTTCAAACGAAGAGTTTTATTGTATTATTAATATTTTTATCAATTGGGAATATTTACATCTGACTTATTTGCTACAACAGGAAGATTGTTTACCGGCAACAATATCTTCATAGCAAACGATCTTGGTGGTTTCAGCAGTGGCTATTGGCAAGTCCAAAGCAGGGTTCTTCCAGAAGAAGCACACTGGGATGATGGCAAACTCAACCTTGTCCATGGACATGACAGGGAATTGCTCAGTGGAAGGAGCATGTGATAAACCTAGGGTGATGTTACAGGACAATTCAGCGTTTCTGATGGACTTTCCTGCCTTGGCATCCTCTTCCAACCACTTGGCCAAACCAGTGTCCTCCTTGGATTGGTTGGTCAATTCACCAGCAATGTAGTTTCTGTCGTCAGCAGCATGGTAGGCCCAGAATTGCTTGGTGGCAAACTTGGCTCTCTTGATATTTTGAGAGTTTGGTCCTGCCATAATCAATTGATGAGCAGGAATTTCAACCTTGTAACCAACTGGGGTCATGGAGACTGGGTTGATGACGTTTTCGTTGATGAACTTGTAGGTTCTGTTGGTGAATGGAGATTGCTCAATGTGTCCGGACTTTTCCAACCAGGTTCTCTTGGCCTTGAAACCAACTAACCAGTCCTCCTCGTTGTCCTCCAAAGGAACAAAGTCATCGTAACAAACAGAGTTCAAGTCACCATCGAATCTTGGGTCCAATCTGAAGGAGAACAAGTGCTGGTGATATTGTGCATTGACACCTGGCGCAACAACCGTAGAGTGGTCAGTCTTGGTGTTTGGTTCAATGGCAGTTGTGGACAAAATACCAGTGGCTCTGACTTCAGTGGTGATGGAGCCATTTTGATCCAAAATAAATTGGATGATGTATTCGTAGTTGGCAACAGTGGCAACGGTTTGCAAAATCAACTCTCTTCTTCTCAAGACCAACTTGTTGTTTTCAGTTCTGTAGTTCTTGTGTAAACATTGGACACCGTTGTCAACTTCATGCATACAGACTTGGTTCTTGACAACAGTAGGCTTACCATTGATGTCAGTTTTGCATCCATCAAAGTACTTGATGTAACCCAGACAACAACCAGAACCCAATGGGAAGGTAGTGTTACCGAAACCAATTTCAGAAACATCAAAGGCCATTTTGGAGGCTAGAGCGTTTTTGTGCTTTTCACCAGCCTTGGTGGACATTGGCTTGGCTGAGTAAGGAACAATCATGTCGTTCAAGCAGTACTTCCAGATCAATGGTCTTCCCTTGAAGTAGATGTTGTTCAAGGAGAAACCCTCTCTGACATTGGTTTGAACGTAGAATTCCCAACCCTGCCACTCAACCTTGTTGTCGTTTATGACATTGAAGGAAACACCTTCTGGTTGGCTGATGCTCAATGGCTTCAAGTTCAATTCAGGTTCCAAATCAATTCTGACATCAGGGTAGTACTCAAACTTGTGGATGTCTTCAGGAATGACCCAGTCATTCAATCTGTCTGGAGTGATAGGAGTGGAGTCATCTCCATCCATAGCCAAGTAAACCATTTCAATGAACTCACAAGTGAAGTAATCAACAATGACAGTGAATGGCAAAGGTAGGGTATAGTGGTTGGATTCTGGGTGGTCCAACTTGATGAAGAAGTAGACTTGGGCCTTTGGCTTCAAGTGGTCCTCTGGCTCACCTCTGTTACCGTACATCCAAGTTTCAGAAATAACGTTGTAGCCCAACTCCCCTAAAGTTGGGTGGTTGAACCTTTTGTTTTCCAACTTTAATCTGGCAATGTTTTCCTGAACTTGTGGAATCTTAAAAACCTCTCTGTCCAACTTCTCAACAAAGTCAGATTGCATAGGACCTAGACCTTCTTCTTCAGTGGTTATTTCAACGGTCTTGGTCTTTAAGTTGACGATGGACTTGAACAAAGGTACGTTGTTGTTCTTGTAAAATAGGACGTAGGCTTTAGGGTCAATAACAGGCAGGCCTTCAGTTTCACCGGCTCTCAACATGTCAACCAACTTTGTGGCTTGCTTTCTAGGTGGATTTTGCTTATCAACTTGGACGAATTGAATTTGATCTTTAACGTTCTTTGGATGCTTTCTGATCAGCTCAGTGGCTAATTCAACATCAGCAGGGACTAAAGGACTAAAAATGTCAGTGTAAACCATTGTGTGTAATATAAAACTGTGGTTTTATTGTTTATTCTGTTTGGTATAACAAACAATGAATTATTGATTTACTTTTATTTGAAGTTTATAATTTTCACCGCTGCTTATATATAGTTATTGAATATCAAAAAAAAAAAAAGAAGAAGCAATCACATCAATGCATTACTAAACTATCCTTATCAGATAATACCAATAATTGGAGGATAACTTTCAAAAAAAAAAAATAGTTTTCAAATTTTAAGACTAGCCGACAAAAGAAAATAGCGATAAATCTCAAATTTCATGATAAGTCTCGCTTAGTACTGGTTGTGAAAAGGATATAATTTTTGAAAAATAAAAAAAATTCCATATCGCAAATTGAGCTTCCTATTTAGGCAACTCAATTCACAAAATCTATCAACAAATCATAACCCCGCAAATGCTGAAATCAAAGTTGAAAAACATAATCTGAACTAATTCCACTTACCGGATAGGTACATGCTGGGTATTCTGGTTATCTTCTTGAGTTTTAGCAGAGAGCCTGATTTTAATTTATCTTCCTCAAACAATTTAGTATCAAGAAATGTTGAACTTTTGGTGTTTTATGTATACGTTGAGGTTTTCATAAAGGATAGCTCATGCTGAAGAACTGTATTTTTTTTTTTTTTTTATAAGCAAGTTATATTTCACAGTTTATGTTGCTGTATAGTTAGCAAAGCTTTTTAGACTTGAAGATAGGTCCCATAGTTGTCACTATTCAGTTTGTTAACATATGTTGTCTTGAATGAGTCTCTTGGGGGGTGGGTGTTTCTTTTAAGGTTAGGACTTCCTTAAGTCCGAGAATATTATTTCTTCAGATTTCTCTGTTTTTTTTTTGCGTTTCCGCTGTGGCATGTGACTTGGTCATCACTTTGTCCTTACCTAATCATCCTTTCGTTTTTCCTTTTTTTTTTTAAATGGAGACAGAAATTACTGAACAAAAATATAAAAGGGATCAATCTTTAAGATATGAAAGCATATACTCATAAGATAGAAGCATAAGCCAAAGATTTTACACCAGAATGAGCTCAATATTAAGTAAAGAAACACTGAATGATTTCATCACACCTAACCAGGTTTGCATCAATCCCATAAAGAACACATACGAGAAGAAGACAGATGACGAGGTCATAGAGGTTGGAAAGGAAGACGATGTTCCCACAAAGGTGAACATAACACTTCAGGACTGTTTGGCATGCTCGGGATGTGTGACAACCAGCGAAGAGCTTGTGTTGGAACAACACTCATACGAAAAGTTCTTCAACCATTACAATGACACTTTGGCTGATGATGGTGATCTGAATTTAGTTATCTCCATATCACCCACATGTAGGATCTCTCTTTTGAATTATTTAAAGTTTGATAACTTGAATGTTGTTGATGAATGGTTGTTGCAGAGTTTCAAGACACTGTTCAAGAAAAAGTATGATACAAATCAACTGTTTGTGACCTCCACGCAAGTAGGTAAGGAGTTGTCGAACATAGAGCTAAACAAGCAAATGATAGAAACGAGTTCTCAAAGGAAGTCAGAAGCGGGTCCCAAGTTCACTGTTGTGTGTCCTGGTGTTGTTCTTTATATAGAAAAGCAACACAACAGCCTAACCCCAAACTTTGTCAAGATCAAGCCAGAAATGTCCATGCTGGGTAACTTGCTGAAAAAAAACATATTCATCAACAAAAGTCTCTATCATTTGGCGATCATGCCCTGCTTTGACAAGAAGTTGGAAAGCTCCAAGAACGGGGATGATGACGTGGATGTGGATTGTGTTCTAACTCCCAAGGAAATCATCAACATGTTCATAGACAACAGCATTGACTTGAAGGCACCTGTTGGCCATCTTGACAAAAGGGATAGGATGAACCTGATGAATGCTTACAAAAACGAGGACTTGGCAGACTTGGCATGGGTGATTGATGATGTGGAGATTGAAGCTGAAAACACCAGTGGAGGGTACGCATATAGATACATCAAGGAATACAAGTTACATTTAGAAAATGAGCAGTCATTGTTAAAACTTGAAATACAAGTGGAACGCGGGAAGAACAGTGACATGAAGTTTTACAAACTTGTGGATGTGGGAAACGACTGCAAAATGGTCGCTACCAGCTGTGAACTGTACGGATTTAAGAATTTGCAGAACCTGATAAGAAAGTTGGATAAGGATGGCAATGGCATGAAACAGAGAACCAACTTGCTGATGAACAACAGGAAGAAGAGGATGGTTGAAAGAAAGGGTGGGCTTGAACCCAAGGACTGTGACTTTATTGAGTTGATGGCCTGCCCTGGTGGGTGCATGAACGGTGGTGGGCTTCTGCTTCCGGATGATGAGACCTCCAGCAACAGTAAAAAAAGAGCTGAGTCACTGATAAAGCTGAATGAGATTTATTTGCGTGAGTTCACCCAGAAGCGCGTCTCCGATTTAAATGAGAGCGGGTTCGGAAAACAGCCGTCCGAGTACATAAAAAACACATTGCACACACTGAGCAGTGGAATGGACCACTCATACAAGGTTGAAAGACGGGAAGAGGAGCAGACCGTGGACGCATCAACAGCCATATTTGAATCGTGGTGATTGCAATACTCTATATATACGGTATCTACAGCTTAATTCCTTTTATGATTTATTTAAAATTTATCTTTCTCTATGTGTGATAACCAAGAGGGTAAAATTGCGCTATTTTTCCGTTTTTGTTTGTTGTTGTTTTTTTTTGGATACTCTAAAAATAAGCGCCTTTTTCACCTGTGACTGCAATTCCCAAAAAAAATGACGCTTCTTGAATTTTTTTTTGGAGTGACACTTCCCCAAAAATACGTCTTGCGCTCTATTAGCTAAAGTGGTGGGAAAAAAATACGAAATGCTTAGAACATACGTTATAACGTAAAACTACCACACCTCCCTTTTTTTATTTTTTTTGAAAATCATTGAACAGATTTGGATCAATTTCTCTTTGACTTATAAACTTCATACAGTCCTACATTATCGGTGTAGAGGAAAAAAAAAGGATTTTTAAAAAGTAAACCATAAGAGTTAACTGCCTCATATTATGCCTAACAGTCCAGACACAAAAAGACAAAAGATGACCAATAAACCAGATAAGTACATCATCACCGTTTTTGGAGCCTCTGGTGATTTATCCAAAAAAAAAACATTCCCTGCCATTTTTGGTCTGTTCAAGCAAGGTGAAATCTCCAAAGACGAGTGCAAAGTTGTTGGCTATGCAAGATCCAAAATGACCGATGAAGAACTAAGAGATAGATTGAAGCCATTCTTGCTAAAGCAAGTATCCAAGGAAAGCTGCGGAGAACAAGTTGTTGATGACTTCTTGGCGAATGTCACATATGTCCAAGGTCCATATGACTCAGACGAGGGCTACAAGCAACTGGGTGAATCCTACAAGGAAATTGAAAAGACCTTGAACAACGGCTCGCCTGTCAATAGATTGCACTACCTGGCATTACCCCCAAGTGTCTTTGGTACTGTTTGTGAAAAAATCAAAAACAACATATACATCAACGAAAACGATGCCAAGACCAAGATCATTGTTGAAAAGCCATTTGGTCATGACTTGGAGTCTTCCAGACAACTTCAAAAGGAACTGGCTCCCTTGTTCTCTGAGGATGAGTTGTACAGAATCGACCACTACCTGGGTAAGGAAATGGTCAAGAATTTGTTGATTTTGAGATTTGGTAATATCTTGTTCAACTCCGCTTGGAACAAAGAAAACATTCAAAACATTCAAATCACATTCAAGGAGCCATTCGGCACTGAGGGCAGAGGTGGCTACTTCAACGACATTGGTATCATCAGAGATGTCATGCAAAACCACTTGCTCCAAGTCTTGACTCTGTTGACCATGGAAAGACCTATTGCCTTTGACTCAGAAGCCGTCAGAGATGAAAAGGTCAAGGTCCTGAAGGCCATTGCCCCTATAGACCATGACGACATCATCATTGGCCAGTACGGTGCATCCGAGGATGGCTCCAAACCTTCCTACTTGGATGACGACACTGTTCCTGAGGGCTCCAAGTGTATCACCTTTGCTGCTCTGAACTTCCAAATCAGAAATGAGAGATGGGATGGTGTTCCTATCATCATGAAGGCCGGTAAGGCCCTGGATGTCGGTAAGGTTGAGATCAGAATACAGTTCAAGCCTGTTGCCAGTGGTATGTTTGATCAGATCCCAAACAACGAGCTGGTTATCAGAATCCAGCCTGACGAGGCCGTTTACCTGAAGTGTAACATGAAGACCCCCGGCTTGAGCACCTCCACAAAGATTACAGACTTGAACTTGACCTACGCTGACAGATACGAGGACTTCTGGATTCCACAGGCCTACGAGGCCCTGATCAGAGACGCCCTGATTGGCGACCACTCAAACTTTGTCAGAGACGACGAGTTGGATGTCTCATGGGCCCTGTTCACCCCATTGCTCGATTATCTGGAAGGCGAAAACGCCCCTGCCCCAACCATCTACCCTTACGGCAGTAGAGGTCCTACTGAGTTGAACGAATACATGCACAAACACAACTATAAGTACATGCACGGCGATGTTTACCAATGGCCAGTCATCAGACCTGACTCTGATTAATTCATCTTTTAAAAATTATATATAAGCTATACCACTCTAATTTTTTTTTTTTTTTTTTTGCATTAATATTATACTTTCAAATTATATTGTTACTTTTTAAATAATCGTTTATTGTTGCGAAATCAGTTGACAACTTGGCGTCCAATGTCCTTTGCAACAACTCCATCAGTGTCTTAGGCACAAAAACCATCTTCTCATTTGACTTGATTAGATCCTCAACCACTTGAATCGCTATTCCAGAGTCAGCATGCGTGTTCTCCTCAGACGAGTACAATATATTTGGTGCAAACACAGTACCCAGGTTGTGTATGTCCATCTTGGATCCACTTGAAAAGGTTGACACATACTTGAGGAATGAGAACAAAACTTCACAACAGTTCCTGTGGTACTTTGGTAACAACGCATAAACAAGCTTAGCCTTTTCCAAGTCATGCATTGTTGATGTCCACAAGCTGTACAGAGTGGTTGTCATCAATGGCTCTGGCAACTCCCTAAAGAACTTCTTCAGCAAGGCTGCTAGCTGGATCGCATTCTCCCCAGAAAAGTCAGGTACATTTTCAGGGTTGGCATTGATCTCCTCAGTTAACTCCCTCAGCTTTCTGATGTTTCCATTGATTCTGAAAAGACCCTCCATGGACAAGTCCAGCTGCTTCAAGGAGGCTATCAACTCGTCCAAGACCAAGGGAATTTTGATCCTATTTGACCCCAACGACAGATCACTATCCACACCATGTGCTTCAGTCAGCTTGTCCAAGGACACACCAAACACCTGAGTTGGTGGCTCAATGCTTGATTTTGCATTCTTACTCAAGTCATAGTCCTTGTTCACTAGTTCTGGACTATATGGTCGCGGCACTGGAGTTCCATCACTCCCATTGGGGTTGGAATTCTCATTGCTTGAGGGTACTTGATCAGCAGTATAGTGCTTCTTATTGTGCGACTTCAACTTGCTCCAGAACTTGTTTGTTAATGTTGGAGACAATATTATAGGATTGGTGTTTTTTTTCAAAAGCTTCAATATGGAATCCAAATCACCTATATTTTTCCTTTCGGTGTTCTTCAGCAAAATCGCTAAGGATATCAATTGTATCTTGTACAAATGATCTGATGAGAGATCAGAGTAGTATATTTCATATGAATCTTCATCATCTGTGTTTTCATACTTGTTGTAATGCTTGAATCCTGAAGACACATTTGTGGCTTTCAAATTTAAATCAGGAGTTCTCTCTCTACTTGAAGATTTATTACTAACTTCAAATGAACTGTTCATATTCTTCAATCTTGAAGGTGCCATTGGAACAGATGATGCAGTCTCAGCCTTCCTGGCGTCTAAAACATCACCTGCACTTTTGGAGGCCGGAGTGGTAGGCCTTTGTGGTATCTTACTTTCAGGTTTACCAACTCTTGACTGCTCCATGGCCACAATTCTAGAAATGTCATCCAATGTCAATGTCTTGCTGTTGTTAAACTGATGAATTGTTTCCTCGGAATGGTTTGGTTCATTGCTTGTTTCACCAGTGGACAATACGTTTTCATTTGGATTCTTTTCAGATGTTTTCTTGATCTTCATACTATTTCTCTTGCATCTGAGTTGTTTGATGTCGTTTAAGGTTTTCATGTATGACTGTTCCTTCAACATTGAACTAGTTCTAATTTCATTAGTTATGTTTTGACCACGCATTTGTATTATTACAAGAGCCCTTGTCTTAACAAGGGCAATTTTTAACAAATATGTCAGGTTGTTTAGCCTACTCACAGGCATAAATCCAGATTCAGCATTAGGATCGCAAGTGGAGCACAGTGGGCAGAGCACACTTTGAGTTTTTGAATTATAATTAGCATCCAAAATATCATATCTTTCAATTAATGTTTTACATTTGTGGCATTTCAAACAAGTGATGTGCCATCTTTTATTTTTGAAAACTATACACTCCTGTTGTATGTACTTACCACAACCTTCACATGAATCTGTTGAATCAATATTGACATCCTTGATCAGTGAAAATGGATTTGATTTATATTGAGAGGACTTGTTAACCTCCCTTAGGAACTTTTCTAAAGCATTGATCGAATGAGCACTCTTGTTGTACTCAAGAACATTGTAAACACCAAACTTGATCAACAGTTTTAGATAATGAGACAGTCCGTTTATGATGGACATAGCATTGGTCACTATATTTGTTTCCTCATTATCAGCAGAGTTGTCCTTGTTGATTTCATTTATGTCGTACTTTCTAAGTAATTGCAAGTACATCATTACTCTTGAGGAAAAACTCTTAGGATATTTTTTGTATTTGGTATGTACAGACTCTTGAGAAGATTGCTGAGAGCTTTCATTATCTTCATTGTCATTATTAAGATTATCTTCTTGATTTTCTATATTGTTCGTTTCAACTTCTTTTTGGGAGATACTATTTCGACTGAAGCTTCCTGATACTGATTGAATTGAATCTATAGCTTTGAATAAACAATTTACTTTCAACACCAGTAAGGCTGCTGCATCAATACCTTTGGTTTTGTCTTCATGTGTCAAGAACTGAAGCATATCTGATATGCAACTAGCTGATTCTTCTTCAAATTTGTATAAAATTGACCACGTTTTGTAATTATATTCTTGTGAGATGCTTAATGAACGACTGAGCTCATTTTTTTCATTATCTGAAACATCTGTGTTTTCGTTGTTATTTAATGCTTGTGAAAAGTCAGGGAGGGCCAAAACGCTAGGACGTAAATTTATATGCCAATATCGATGGATACCATAACATTCAGGATGCCATCTATATATTTTTCCTGATCGTTCAAATTCAAAATGTTGGTCTGTTATAGGGTATTCGCAACCTTTACATTTTTTCGAATATAACTTCAAGTAATGGAACTTGCAGTACAAATTCCCTTCAAAATTAAAGCACTCTTGTAATGAGCATGTTTCCTTACATATTTTACATGAGAAGTGTTCCTCATCATATAATCGTCCAAATGCATTATAGTATGTGCCTTTTAATAAGTTCTTACATACATCACAAATAAGATTGTTTCTTTTGAAATAGTCATTTTGACATAGTGGGACTTGTTTATCTGTGTTGTTAGTTGAATTGTCATTAATAGTAGCAGGAAAGTATTTGGGCTTGCAAACATTGCCACAGTCATAACATTTAAAACATTCTTGATGATATATGTTTCCTAGAGCTTTTACAGCATGTTCTTGAATGATATTGTTACAGGCAGTGCATGTTTTAGGAGCTGAGTCTGATTTTTCAAAAGAAGAAAGAGTGAGTGATGTGTTTGAGAAGTCTTTCTTCTCATTAGAGACCGGAATATCGATTTCTGAATGATCAGCAGAAGTCTCAGGCATGTTATGTTTGGGTAAAGAGGGTGTACTGTAGATGTGTTGATTCTTTATATGTGGGTTATCTCCTTTTCTTTTTGCTATAGGAAGTAATAATTCAAGAAGACAACTAGTCAGTGTGATGCCAAAGTTTCATGAAACTTTTGAAGAGTGTGAGTTTAACTAAAACACAAAAAGAGAAAAATAAAAAATTCTTGATCCTTGTGTTTTTCGTTAATTTTCGCTTTACAACGCCTTCCCCCTTTTGCATCTTATTTTTTTCTTCTTGGACTGATGGATCACTCCTTACGCAGGTTTCCCTTTTGGGACATCACTTCCGAAAACGTACATCAAAAGTCGGGTATGCTACCACAAAACCTTACCTGAATCAACTACATCATAGTTACCTATAAGTCTTTATACTTTTAAACTCTTTGATATACAGCATCTTAATCAAAACTTTTACACGGATACACATCAATGATACCATTTCAGTACATTATATAAATTGATATCTAAACGCCATGTTATTTGTACTTTTCTTTCAAGTACAGTCTCGTGTAGTAGTTCACTTCATCATCTTGGAATTCCCCTTGTAAACCTTGAAAACTGTTATTTAGTGCACCCGTTGCTCCTATCAGTGGCTTCAGCAAGGTTATACCTAGATTGTTCATAATCATCTTACCTGCATCTTTCTTGTCTCTGGTTCTTTGCAAGTCCTTGCTTGTATTTGATACGGTCTTGTATGCTTCTTCAAAGTTGTTTTCCAATGAATTGAACGCCAAATTTAATCCTTCCTTAAAAGTTGTAGGCTTTTCCTCACATTTTGAAGATTGGCTGTCATCAAAAGTTGATGCATTATATATTTGTTCAGTGTCACTTTGTCTTCCTCTTTGCCCTATGATATTATCTTCATTAGCGTAATATTCCTTCTTAACATCTCTATATTTATCCTTTATGTTAACGTTACTATCAAAGAGCAATGCCTCTGTATTTTCTAGCCACTTTTGTGTGTGATGCGATATATTGACTCCAAATTTTAAGAACTCTTTTCCAGATATTTTCCCCAAGTCTATCAAGTTGTTTTGAAAGCTTCTCGAGATATCCATAGTTGATGACTGAACAAATGGCTGCTCAATCAAGTTCTTAAATGCTGTGGTGATGTTCAATGCAGAATTGAGTGGTAAAACCCCACTCATCAATGCTATTCTTTGTGAGTTTATTACATCCATTATCCATCTGGACTGAATAATCTTAGAGATATCACCAAAATCATCAATCCCATACATGACCAAATGCTTAAATTTTAAATCACAATTTTCCACAACTATCAAAGACTTTAGGGTACTCAAGAATTTTGATCTTACTGATTCCTCTTTCGTTTGATTTTTTTCCTCTGTAGATTTCTTGACTCCTGACTTAAAGTCAACACTAATGTTAATACCCATTATCTCAAGCTTCTGAATAAATGTTCTCTCAGGATACTCGTCTACAAGCTCAAACCTTTCATCTCTGAATGTAAAAAACCTCATCAAAAAATCCGCATATTCCTCATTTATATGCATTCTAATGGGCTCCAGTTGCAACTTCATTCTCATTTCCGTAGCAAGCAAGCTCTTATCAGGTTTGACTATTTCCAAATCAAAGCTCAAGAAATTCCGTTTTTCCTTTGTAAATGAATTGTCAAGTTCCGGACTCTTGTGAGAGGTTAAGAACTTGTTGAAATCAGATGATTTTAAATTATCAATAACATCCAAGTCTTTACAACGCAGCCGTAGCTTGCCTTGAACAGCTTGATTGATGACTTCAAAGCCAACACTCAAATCAGTAGCTTTTATTTCGCCAGAGTGCATTTTAACCCTTTGTAAATTAAATTCTGGTAAAATATTAAAGTTCTGGGTTTCCAAAAATTCACCATCAATGGTGATATTCTGTTTATGGCTACTTGGAATGTAGATGGAATTAAAAAGAACCTCATCTGCATCAAAATCGCTTTGTTGTTTCAACTTCCGTGCTATTGTATCCCTAGTGTGATTAAAGTTAAAACCATCATGCATTTTGAAGGTAAATGTCTTGATCATCAGTATCAAATTGAATTTAGCATTTAAGTCTTTTGAGTTTCTTGCTAAGCCCTCTATACTCCCATCTTTTTCCTTTTCAACAAGTAAGTTTTCAATCAAACCTTTGAGAAACTTTTTCTTTAGTTTAATATTTACAGATTTGTCTTCTTCATTACAATTGGATCCGTTATGGCTTTTATTTTCATCATCAATATTTTCTGGAATAAAGTAATCACTTGAGGCTAAAACATCAGATAGATCTATCAGTTCATCAGTTTCAAATTTATACTTAAGGCTATCGGGGTAAGTTTCTGTATAAAAAATGTCCGTCATAGTTTGTATGAAGCAATTCAATGAGTCTGCACATAAATCCCCACTAGCTTCAGCAACTTCAACACTTAACTGAGACTCTTCATAGATGAATTTTACATTATCAGCTATTAAAAAGTTGTTTAGTATGTTTAAAGTTTTAAAGCTTTCTATCAAGCTGAAGCTAAAGGTTTTGATCACCCCAGTTAGCTTAGAGTTGTTCCAGCTTCCAGTTATTAGTGGAATCTTGATTATAACACCTGAATTAATTCTATAAGTTTTTGATACCAGCTCCAATGCAACCAGATTGAAGTCAAAGGCCAATATCTTCTCACTACCCTTGTATGTATTTTTGATTACTACAGATAACGCTTTGTGGCAGCTGCTGGATTTTTTAGAGCTCAAATTCATGTTTTTATGAGATACCTTTATTTTTTCAATTTCAAATGTATCTGAAGCAAATGATTCTCCGTTTTTAAATTTGGCCTTCATGTAGTTACTGTACTCTATGTTATTAAGTTCAAGTTTGTATCCCTTTGAGTCCAAATTGGAACCAGTTATGTTTGCAATCAGCTCGTCTGTTTTGAAAATAAATCTGTGAATATTCTTCTTAACAAAAACATTAAATGAACTGAAGCTTATGTTCATACCATCGTATTTAATGATAAAGTCCGATATCATAATCTCTTCAGGTATCAACTTGCTAGGATCATTACTTGATATGAAATATAATGAAATTTCCTCCAAGTACACGAGGTACTTACGTTCATCTGACAAGCCATCTCTGAAGCTTTGAGCTTTAAAATTTGTAAAAGAAGACCTAGCACTTACAAATATTGAGTTATCTACAGGACTGGGCTTTACTAGTTCATCTTCATAGTACTTTTCCACAGCAACTCCAAACACGTCTATATACCTTTCACTTCCACTAGACTTAGCCTCAAATGATTCAATGTTAACAACAATCTCTGAATTAACCAAAATAACTCTAACATCACTAAAATGAATATGGAAATTAGACAGAATCATATCTATTATTTTATTTTTAAAGGAATCCAGAAGAGAGCCTGAAAAATTCTGTCCATCAGAATCATTTTCTTCACCTGTCATAATTTCATCATTGTACAGGGGTTCTTTTTTCATATCAATACTATCTGTTGAGGTCTCCGTTTCTGATGAAGAAGCGTAGATACTGTCACCAAACTCCTTGTAATCAAAGCTGTTAATGTTATTCTTCAAAAGATGCACTGACTTCATCAGATCTTCCGTTATTTGGTTCACATCCAGTGATGCTTGGTTTGTATCGTGAACAATGACTTCGCAATCCTCAACATTGATTGTCAAACCATTGCTTGTGATTTCAAGGTCTATATGTCTGATGATTCCATCGATTTCGTTAAAGCCTCCACTTTCCGAGCTGTCTTGATTGCTGTTGTCACCAGCCAATTTATGATTTATTCTAGCATCCGTCACAATAATTTTTCCATCTTTACTTCTAAGCTTTTCCTTATCCACCACAAGAGGTGACTTGTCTATACAATATAAAGCAAGCTTCTCGTATATACCAGCTTTACTAAACCACGACATAACTATTTTCCATTAATTCTTTGTTTTGGTTTTTGGTTAGACCTAACTTCTAATAAACAAAGAAACTACAGTCATGATATCAATCCCTTGAGAGATTCTTATCATTTTTTTTTTTTCCATTTTGCTTCCCACATCAAACCAAAAAACATGAGATAACCAAAAAAAAAAAAAAAGGAGTTTCCATGATCAGTGTTGGAAGCACTTCACGTGATCAGTCGTTGAATTTTTCAGTAAAGTTGAATACATAAACATAGGTGATACATTATTTAGTACTTTGGAACTAATCAGTTACCAATTACCAATATATACTTAGCAAATCTAAGCTAAGGCAGCAACACAACGCTTAATCATATCAGAACCTGTGATAACTACTGTCTTGTATAAAGTCTTGACATCCAATGTGGAGAAAATACCGTCAGCAAATCCAAATGGTAACATACCTGGAATGAAACCTTGAGCTAATTCAACAGCAAAACTTTCAGGAGGCATGGCGTATTGTTTGACATGACCCTTTTTCAGATGGTGAGTCATACCAGGTGTGTATATTTCCCTAACAAATTCGTTTTCATAAGCAGCCCATTGCTCACCCTTGATGATGGTGAAGTAATCGTCAGATGTGTGAACACCTGTGTGTCCCTCAGTACCGGTAGCAGTACCGAAGATGATTAAGTACTCGTGAAGAGAAGCATGCAAAATCAACATTTGGCCCATGGCTCCACCAGCATTGTTGAACATCCACTTTGAGTCGTCGTATGGGTTGATGTGCTTGTCTGAGTAAAATTCAGCTAAAGAATCTCTGATATCTATAAAGAATTCTCTGGTTTGTTCTTGGGTGGTGGTATTGGTGTGTCTTGCAATAACCTCATTACATATACGATTGACATTTACTGGGTCAAAAATGTACGTTTTGGCACATACCTTAAATAAACCATAGAAGATAGCAACAAAGGCAGCTATAAATGAAATACACTTCATGATATTGTGTGATGCTTGTTGGGATCTTATAGGCTCAAAAATCATTAATATTTAATCCTGAAATATTCTTAGTAGTTTTTTCAAAAAAAAAAAAAAAAAATCAAGAAAAATCCAACAGAAAAAATTTGTTGTGAAATTCAGAAAAAAAAATAAACATACGAGTAACGAAAGTTTCACGAAATACTTGCTTTTTTATAAACGACGTGAAAAGGGAAAATGCACAATGATACAGCATCTTGGCAGGTTTAATCATTACTCAATTACCAAATAAAATTTCACAGCCTTATTGAAAGGTGAAATTTTATATTTATAATATGGTCAACTTACAAGTTAAAGAAACAAGATATATAGTTTAATTAACGTAAATCATTTGAATAGAAAATAGCTTAATATCATTGCAGAAAATTTGTTTACAATTTAATATTTTCTTTTTATAAAAAAACAAAAAAATGTTTTTATTTTCTTTTTCAAATGTAATAAAAAAAATTACGCTTTGCAATTTTAATCATTTAAGAGCTCCAGCCCATCAAATAATTGTTAGTTCACAACTATTAGCCTCACTATATAACGTCTGAGTTGATCTTGCGTCGCTTTTTTTAAACATCTAGTGGAACTTTTACAAACATCTAAAATGCTAACAATCTCACATAAGCAATCAGTCAGACGTATAAAGCAACAACTCAACAAAAGTTCATGATGGTCAGGACTAATGTAAAACTAAGCTTCATCTCTATTTTCCTTTCAATCAACAGACATTTTAAACACATCTGGTTAATTCCCTTTTTTTTTAAAAGTTCTTTTTTCGTATTGGCAATTATACACTTTTTGTTAAAAAAATTGCTTAATTCTCAAACAAATCAAACAGATCTTGTACTGGCAATTAATTATGACAAAATTTTAATGTATATATCTAATTTGGGGCCCAAAATAATTTGTAAAACAAAAGATACCAAGCATTTTATTGATTTTAAATTGTTAATAAATAACTAAATATCATTTTTTACAAATTTTGTAAAAATATATAAAGCATCGGTGGTTTAATGGTAAAATTCAACGTTGCCATCGTTGAGCTCCGGGTTCGATTCCCGGCCGATGCAAACTTTATTTTTTTGAAAGTCTTACAGCTTGTAAACAAATTAGTCAACATGTTGTGTCCAGATTTATTTTTATTGAATTTAACACCTATAAACTATAGGAAGATGAAAGATCTTTCATTCTTTTTGCTATTCTAATATTAGTCTAACTTGTTTGATCTGCTACTTTCATTTGTCATATATCTTCAAATCTATCACATCACCTTAATGTTTTATCAATGATTTTATAAAATTTGGTAGCAGCTTATTCACAATTTTTTTTTTTTTAAAGCTTAAGATAATTAGAAAGTTTAGAACTTTTTTTTTCTTTCACACATTAAATTTTTTTAAAAATCTAATATAAACAAACATATTTGTTACATATCCATAGAAGAAAAATATCAAAAAGCTTTTATACAGTGCGAGATGAGCTATTTTTATGATCAAGCTGCATCGTGGTCCAAGTACGGAATCATACTTTACAGTGACGGGCCTAATGTTGGTCTAACTTATTTGGAAAACCTCAATGGTAAAAATTGGAGAATGGCACCTTCAAAATGGTACAAAATTAGTAAGAAATCAGATGCTGAAAATATATTGAAAAACAAAGCTGATCCCATTAATGCATTTTCTAATACTTTGAGTATTTCTCATATTCAATTCAACAATTGGGCCACATTGCCCGGAGAAACCGCTGCTGTGATAGATGTTGCTGGTAAT
Source organism: Hanseniaspora pseudoguilliermondii (assembly GCA_030573455.1). Lineage (NCBI taxonomy): Eukaryota > Fungi > Ascomycota > Saccharomycetes > Saccharomycodales > Saccharomycodaceae > Hanseniaspora > Hanseniaspora pseudoguilliermondii. The sequence goes on along the minus strand of JAJMDH010000109.1, from coordinate 75,986 downwards.
GTCACATTAGTAACGCTTGGTTATGAGAAGGAAAGGGTTTGCACCTTTGATAATTTTACCATATCTTTTCAAGACATAGCTTTTGAGATACCTGGAAGTAACGATCCTGTTGACACAAAATCCAATGGATCCACATATTATGATCTAAAATACTTTGCAAATCAAGTTTCCAATGGGTATGACGGAAAGTATATACCTGGACCTCATAATATCATAAAACATGAGACTCTGGATACTTCCAAACTTCCTACAAGTATTTTGTCTTTTCAATGGGTTGCCAACTCTAAAAAAGTAATGACAAGTAAACTTCAAGCAACTTGGAAAAATTACCCTAACACAGAGAAAACTGATTTATTGAAAAGATCAGTTCAAGTAAATAAACTGCAATTCAATAATTTACCATTGTTTGGATCCCACTACCCACATTACATTAAGCATGTGTTCTGCGCTGTTAGAAAAAATTCCGACTTTGTTTTATGGTATAACTTTTTGAATTCCAGAACAACAAGAAAGGTGATTTGTAAACTCGATGAAGAACTAGGAGAAAATTTGTTAGATGATTCTCAAATAGCTTATTGCCAAGAGATAAATGCCTTTTTAATTAGCACTCTTCAAAAGGATAAAGGTGAACTAAAGATTTACAAGCTATCCATTGATTGGAATTTGAAACAATATCAATTACTTCAACAAAAGCAAGAAGAAAACCATCCAAACATAAACGCCAACGAATTGCCACATCCAATTTTGAAAAGTGAGCACTTGTTAACATTTAATTTGGAAACAGAAATCAATGGAATGGATTGTGATTTCGTCAAACATTACTTTTTGAATAGATCGTATGATGACTCTTGTTCTCCGGATGCTGAGTTAATAATACAATATGAACTAAAAGACCTGTTTACTGGTGCCGTAGACACTACCTTAAAGAGATACGTCGTCAAAAAGCTGTCACCAACAACTATATCTAACAACATTCCATTAGGCCAAAATGCAAATTTCAAAACAAATAAATATCAATTGACTCACATAGCTAACCATGAATTCATAGGAAAGAAAATTTTACAGTTAGATTTCCATAGTATACTAGAATTGATTACCATTAGATTTGAGAATGGGGATATTGAAACTTTCAAGAGAGGCACATGGCAAAGTACTTCAAAAAAATTGGATACTTTACGTGAAGGTAGTGATTTAATGAATGGAAATTTAGATATAACTACTCCCTTGGAAACAGGCTTCAGCTTTAAAAATTTATTATCTGGCAATGAAACCGATGAAATAGAGTGGTGCATACTCTCACCGTTAGCTGCAGGCTTGCTATACAAGCTAAAGAACAAGTCTGTGTTGAAGTTTGTTTCATACTCCCCTATAGATGACAATTATAGCACAATATCAGAAATACAAGTAACAGCCTTAGCCCATAATTTTGTCCATTCAACAACACATCAGCCATGCGGTGGAGAGGATGTAACATTGGCCATTTCGAATTTCCTCAACAATATACCAGATGACTCTAAGTCCATCAACACCAAGAAGGATATTTTATTCTTAGTTTTGAAAACTTGCTTCAAGTTCTTTGGATTTTTGGCCAATTCCGATACAGATTATATTCAAAAAATTCTAGTTACCAAGCCAATGCAAAAGTTAATACTATTGCATTTGGAATTATCTTTGGCCGTGCCTAATAATGAAAACTCCACTGTCATGGTAAGAATTTTACTACAACTGAGAACATTTTGGTTTGCTATATCTCAAGTAAGCAAGACTGTAACACAAGCAGTAACAAACATGAACAATATTCAGCAACAGCAAGATAAAAGTAATAGCGATAACATTTCTATTTTATCATTGACTCTTTCCTATACAAAACAAGACTCCATTGAAAGTATTTTAACATTTAGCGAATGGTTTTTCAAATTGCTGAACCTGATAAACAAAGAAATGATTGTTCTTTTAAATGAAAAACTAGATAAGAACTCTCACTTTATCTTGGCAGTTTTAGGATCCAAGTTAACCAGATCTATGTTGTTAGCAAACATTATAGAGCTTAAGAAGCTTTCTAAAGTTGTAGTACAATTCAAGGAAACCAACGTTCCTATTTTGCAACAGTCCTCTGATACATTTTTAGATTTGATCACTGAAAATTCCAGATTGCTAGCTACAGTTGAGGAGTATTTATTGAAGTTAGATGAAGGCTTGAAGAAAAATGATGTTGATGAACTAACAAATAATAACAATGTGAAAGGTGACATCAAGTTAGACGGTGCTTTCAAAGAAACGCTGATATTTAGCAAGGGGGAAATCCATAGGTCATTCAAGTTTCATCACATGCTTGTCTTAAATTTATTTAAGACTATAGTTTTGCCTGTATTGGATGTTGACAAGGTGCTATTTGTCAATGAAGATAATGACTTGAAGCTGTTCACAGAAGAATTTTTGTCAAATAGAGACTTAATTATTAACAGCTTTGAAAGGAATTCAAAAAGTGTTTTCGTAGAAGATTTCGGCAGTGGATTTTATAAAAACTACAATCTTCAAATAGACGATATAACCAAAGAGAGAATACACGATAAAAAGTATAAAAAGAATCTAAAGCAATGTAACAGATGTAGTAGTGTCACAGTTTCATCATACAAATCATCGAACAAACTAGACAATCCTTTAGAAGAGTTTGATGATGACAATTACTACTATTTCAACAGACACATTTACAATGGTTTATCACCAAATTTGATATCCAGAAGATGGAATAGTACTTATTATCAAATTTGCATATGCTCAGGTATCCTAAAAACCTTGCCAGACCTATAATATATATTTTCAACCTAAATTAGTTTTAATTTCTTCAGAAGAACAAGCATCTAGTCACATGGTTTGTGCTTACAATTTCAACGAAAATTTTTTTTTTGTGGGATCTTTGCGGCTATTTTGAACGAGATTTCCTAAAAGGAAAAAGTTCAAAAAAAAAAAAAAAAACTAAAAATGGAACACCACTTCAAGAATTTTTTTTCTCTGTATTTTGATCTGGTTATTTGGTTATCTGATTTTTAGAAAACACTTACTTTTTGAACCAAGCCTTCTACACTTCAGTCTAGTGAAAGTTATACTTTTTGTATTTTACAGATTGTGTTCATTTAAGAACTTGACATAATACCTTCTGTTTATAACCAAACAAACATTAAAACAGACAAAAGACGTTTTCTGTAAACAAGTCATACAAAAGGTGATAATACACTTATCGATTTCTTTATCTATTGAAGAAAGGACTTAATCACACTTATAGTATAAATGGAAAATAATAATACACATAACAAGCATAGATCTGTTTCTGAAAACAACAAAAGATCTAGAGACAGATCCAAACGTTATTCCATGTTTTATGAATCTACAGACAACAGCAATGAAATGACTGATAACTCTTCAGCCGCAGATAATCATATGGTTAAGTCTAGCTCCCTAAGTGATATTGACAACAACAATAAAAAAGATAAGTCTTTGTCTTTGAGACATGCAAAAAACTTGAGATCATCTTTGTTTATGAACAAAGACAATGAAATGGTTAAATATATGAATGAAAAAGTTGCCGAAAAAGAACATAGAAAAGCTAATCATAGAGTTGAAAATGATAAAGAGAATAACTTTTTTAGCTCAGATGATGATGACAACAATAACGATGAAAATCCTAATGAGATTAAAACTATGAACATACAATTTAGCAACAGTCCTTCCTTAAGTGCATTAGCAGGATATCTTCAGACAAAAGATCAAAAGACATCTGAGAATACATCTGTATCAACAAAAAAAGACCACAATGTATCACTATTGAATAGAAAGCCATATAACACACCAATGGAGAACATATTTGAAAATGAAGAATATGAACCTCACAAAAAATCCGAAGGTGTCCAGAATGTCGAAAATAAGCCAAGAACAAATGATATTACAGCTTCAAAGCAACAGAAGCCAAATTTACAAACATTAAATGTGAAGAAAAATACGTTACCAATCAATAGACAGCAAATTGTTAGAAAAGTATCCGAAGACAAGCCTAATAAAAAATCGTCAATTTTTTCAATATTTAGAAAAAAATCTGTCAACAGATCCACCAGTGATAGTAAGTACTTGCCTGTTTCTGAGACCTTTAGCAACAAATCTGCATCAAAAAAGAACTCAATGAAAGATTTCAAAGGAAGAACACCTAGCATGGACCTACGACAGGGCAGTAACCCTAAGGTACCATCTAGAGAAAATTTACCAAAGATCAGCAATAAAAATGATAATGCACCGGTTCAGAGAAGAGATGTAGGGTCTATGCATAACAACAAAAAGATTTCTGTTTCAAATAGCGAAAACTCTAACATGACGGCAAAATCATCACCAAAGATCTTAGGTGAAGACGTTTTCCCCAAACATCTGGATATAACTGAAATATCATCCATTCACACACTAGAAAAGGCCAAAAGAGCATCGTTGACATTGACACCTAATAATAAAAGAATGTCGCTACCTGATTCTATTTCTATAAAACAAGAAAACGAAGGTATGTTTGTTGAATATGATTCTAATCTCCACATACATACCCCAGATTTGTCGAAATCACCAACGAGCAGTATCTTGAGGTCTGGAAGGTTTGACAATGGAACAAACAGAAATTCTATAATATTAAGTGACAGTGGGTTATCTACAAACAGAAACTCATTGATTTTGAGCGACAGTGGGAGAAGATCCAACAGAAATAGTAGGTATGAAAACCGAAACAGCCTTTTAAGTAACAGCAATACAAACGGAATAAATAACAGTAGCCAAACTAAATTGATCTTGGAAGAAGACAAGAAAGACGGCCCCTTGTTGGATATAGACTTTGACTTTGAGGATTCTGAATATGTCTCTGAAATCATGGAGTTTAAGAATATTATTGACTTTGGTGACTACATAAACCTGGATTTCAATGAGAGTTCAGTAGGTGATGCAGGATTCAAGGAAGATGCTCCACCTATAAAAGATAATCTTGTACTAAACGGATTAGGAATTTTGCCAACAAACGAAAAGAATGATGTGGCTATAAATGAAAACTCTGAAGTGGTCAATCGTAAAACATTGGCTCCTCCGTTAAACACGGACATTGCCAAGGTAGAAACTAAGTACTCACCATCTTCTGACGATCCATATCTACCAGCTATAGATCCTGAATCACCTGACACCCCTAGAAAAATGAGGCCATTATCAATGTCCTTCAAAGGGTTAGATCTGAAAAATAACTACGACAACATCTTTGAGGTGAATGAAGAGGATCTGGAACAACCACTTGTGGCTGATGATCTTGACGGCCTTGATGAAGGCTCCCAAGAAGAAGCCGAAGAGGAGTCTTTTGCTGAAGATGAAGACTTCAACTTCTATGAATCAGATGAGGATGCATACCTGGATGAAATACATGACTATGTGGAACAGAATTTTCCTACCAGAATTACCGGGACAAGCCAATATGGGGATATTCATAATACCAAAAGCCAGAAAAAGAGTGTATCATTTGCTTCCAAGATCATCTTATATGACACATTTGCTGCAGAGGAATACGATAGAAGACCAGAATTGGCTACGTGCAATCAACTAACACCAGAGCTAGCAATGTTTATTAGAGAAGAAGTGAACAACATGAAAAGTGAAATGGAGTTCCATGAAGACTCTATTCAATATATACATTTTTTGTAAAATAAGTATTTTTTCTTTAGATGCTTATATCCGGCTGCAAAAGTTGCTTTTTTTCTTTTTTTTTTCCCACGCCGTTCGTGTATTGAGTTTTTAAAATACGTATGATAGTTTTAATAAATTTTAAACATCCATATAGTTATTACCAAGTTGAACATATAGAAGATCCACTTCTTTTATACCAAATAAACTGTATATGTCTGGAACTAGCATTTTAACATCTTTGATAGAAAACAAGGATACGGTCGTGTATCCTGGGGATTTATTGGCTCCTTTTTATGACGTATTGTCATCTGACCATAACAAAAAAATGATCACAGTATTTCATGAAGGTAAAGGAACTCACATTGATGATTACACCTATGAAAATAAGAAACATCAGGTTATAGTGGCTTCCAGAAGAGGGTATGTCAAGTTGACGAAATACGAGCCTCCAAAAATATCTTCCTTACTCGATCCAACTCAAGGTGAAGCAGATGACACCAAGGAGGAAGAGACTAAAGAGAAAACCGATTCACAAGGAAGAACAATCATAGAGTATGCCGTAAATGTGATGCCACACGAATATGACTCTACCATAAACACAGATATGCAAGAGAACTTACCAAAAGAAGGCGACATAGTGCTGGCAAGAGTGATGCAGATAAACAGCACCAACAAAGCCATATTGGAGATACTCGCGTTAGAACATAGTGTTATATCAAAAGACTTTGGTGTTGGAAATAACGGTAATTTCACCTCAAGCAGCACGGGAGGTACATCTCAACTATCCTATTCAGTTTCCAAGATCACCAGTGATTTGGGAGAAAAGTATGAAGCTGTTCTGAATGGGAAAGACGTCAGATCTACAGAGAGAGATTCTGTTAACATAGCCGATTTTTTCCAGATAGGAGACATTGTGCGCTGTAAAGTTCTCTCCATTGGTGATGCCAACTTTTATTACTTGTCAACCATGGCTGATGATTTGGGTGTAGTGTTCACAAGATCTAATGCTGGTGTTGGGGAATTAATGTATCCTCTGGATTGGACAACTTGCTTTGGACCTTTCACAGGAGCTGAAGAAAATAGAAAAATGGCCAAACCTTTTTAGTTACATAGCCCTATATTATTGATATATATACAAAGAATCAAAGTTTAACTCTTTTTATTCTCGGCTGACTTTTAGATGACGGCTGTTTGTTTTTGTTTTCATCTGTCTTGAAAAATGTTTCCGATGGAGCGAACTTTTTGATACCCACTTTATGCTCATTCAATGATTTCTTGTATAGCTTACTCCTGCTAACCTTCTTTTGTTGATTTTTTGACTTTTCATCTTCTATGCTATTAAGCAGGATTATACCCTTCATCTGCTTGCTTTCATCTAGCTTTCTTTGTGATTTTATGAGAAGGTTTTTAGCCTTTTTCTTTTTTTGTTCTATATAGTTCAATTTCTTTAAAAACGCCACTTTGTATACGTTTTTTTCATTGTCTATGAACTGTTTAAGGTTTTGTCGTAGTTCTTTAGTTAAATTATTTCTATATTTCATATTTAGTATCATATCTGCTTCATTTTCGTTTTTTTTTGGACATTCATAGTGGAATTGGGAATCCAAATCTGTTAAGAAGTTTTTCCATATGTTGTTAGTGTAAAGCATTAAAAGTGGATCCTCTTCTTCCAGCCAAAGTAGAATCTTGTATTGATTGTCTTCTTTGATCTGCTTGTAAGCCTTAAAATTGTCAATATGGTAAAACTCTAAAAGGATCTCTAGCAAAAGCTTTCTGTAAAAGATTATAGCCTTGAAAAAAGCAAATAGTGACTTCAAAGCATATCTTTTTGATTCTAAGATTTTGATGATGTTTCTTTGGCATATTGCCTTGAGAGATAATATCATTTTAACAATGTTTGTATATCGCAAATTTTGATTTATTGGTTGCGGTGATACTGTTCATATATTAGATCATATTTGTCTTGAAGTATCAAAATGACTATTTCATCTTTCAAGGAACTTCATCTCTGATTACCGCTAAGAACGTTAACTTTGGTTCCGTTTTTTTTTTCTTACAAAAAAATATATCAAAGTCTAACAGTTCCCCTATAAAATTGTTAATAAAAACGAACATGAATCTTATCTGTTTTGCTCAGTTTACTAGGCCTGAGTACCTAGTAATCTCTGCTGGTTCGTTATTAAGATAAATAGTAAAAAATTCTCTGTTTTTTTATTTATTAGCAAATTAAATTAATATATATACACTGCATTTTTACTCTCCTCTCAATGCCTTTATTACAGCTTGTCTTCTCATCATGTGCTTGGTCCATTTGTAAACTTCTGGGAACTCAACTTTGATATTAATACCAATTCTGTCGACAACATTATTCCAGGGAACAAATGATAAATCAGCTACCGTTATTTTATCTCCAACCAGCCATACAGGGTAGTCAAAGAATCTGGATTTAGACAAAGGCGTGGTTCCTGAAGAGTAAGATTGAGCATTTTCAGTATCTAAATCTAAAATCAAGGACTCTCTTTTCTCTGCCAACGCCATTTCAACAACTCCGTAAACACGTCTCACTTCTTCAGTGTATCTGTCAATAGCTGACTGAATCTTTGTGGTGTGGAAATATTTAAAGTGCAGGGCTTGTCCAATCATAGGAGCATGACCTGAAGCCTGGAAGAAAATCCAAGAAGTGATTTGTGATTGTTCTGCTAAATCATCAGACCAAAGCAAAGGTTGGTTGTATTGCTTATAGAATTTATTAACAAGGTGAAGAATTATAGCTCCGGACTCCCATATTGGAAGGTTATTAAGTTCGTGGTCTATTAAGGCAGGAACTCTGGCATTTGGATTTATAGAGACAAATTCGGGACACCTGTGTTCACCCTTATTGAAGTCTAAGAAAAACGTTCTGTATGGCATTGACAACTCAGAAAGGACTATGGCTACCTTGAATCCATTTGGTGCTGATCTGTGTGAAAATAAAGTGTAGCCTGCTGTCGGCTGATGCGAAAAAAATTTCAAAAGTCTCGAGTTATCTATATCAGGTACGGATTTGGATAACTGTGCAGTAAAGTTCTGCTGCTGGATCTTTGCAGCATTTTCCCGTTCTTCATTAATCTTCTTAGCAGCAATGTTTTCGTGAACCACTTGTTGCTGAAGTCTTGAAGGTTGTTGAGGAGTGTATGAGTTGTTTTGTAAGAAAGAAGGGGCATTGTTACCGAGAGAGCCAGCTCTTTGTTGCATATAAGTTGTTGTTGGTGAGCCATTGTTTCTAAACAAAGAAGGTGATTGTGGAGATCTCGAAGCTTGTTGCTGCGGAACTCTGTTTATATGTGTATTCAGGTTGCTATTAGGTAAACCTTGTTGTTCTTGCAGTTGTTGTTGATCTATGTTATTAAAATCAATGTATGATTGATCAGTGGTGGTGATGTTGTTACCATTGATGTGCACTGACTTTAAAGCTGTAGATAGATTTGAAACATTGGAGTTCCCAGAAGGAATGTCTTCAGAATGTTGCTGTTGATTGCTCATGAATTTATACTCTCTTTATATATAAGTTTATATAAAAGAAAATAGTAAAACTGTGTCTGTTGGTCTTTTAAAATAAAGAATTTGTATATGGAAAAAGGTATTCAAAACAAATTGTTTCAATATGATCTTATATCTCCACATTCATTAGCGAATAACCCAATGAAGCATTAAAAAAAAAACAATCATTATTCAAAAAGAAAGAAAAAAAAATTTTTTTTTTTTCTCCTTTGCCGCTTTTTATCCCAAAACAAACGTGAACATTTGAAAAAGGAAATCTTCAACTTTTTTTTTTACCAGAGAGGGTAAATCTGAACGGCTGATGTTGTCTTATTTGCGCCAAAAATCTACAAATGGAATATTTGAAGTCACATTGCTATAGTTTCAGCTAAACGATACATAGAAAATACCCAACACATTATCTTCTTTTGGATTTATATAAATTCTTCTTCAAGAAAGTGTGCCCTTTGTGGTCTTTGAAATGTTTGAACAAACCATTTCTAGACGCAAAAGACTCTAAGCATGTTCCACACTGATGATCATAATCAACTCGGTCTTCATTTTTTGGTTCAGGAACCTTCTGAGTCTTATCTTTTTTTACTCCAGGTATTTTCTTCTTTTTAGCCTTCTTTGTTTTCCCCCAATCATCATCGCTATCATCTGCCTTGCCGTTTGCTAATGAATTCAAAAGCTCCTCAAGCTCATTCACTTCTGGTTCATCATCAAAAGCTTCAAGCACTACATGATCATCCTCTTGTTGACAGTCTGTTTCTTTCTCTTTTTCCTTTTCCTTCTCTCTTTTCAGTTTATTCTCTTTTTTTTTTTGCTTTTTAGATTTACTGCCTTTCTTTTCAGTTGCAACATGCTTATTCTTCATGAAACCGTCTAGTTCCAATTGAGCATTAATTTCTTGTAATTGCCTTTCTAAATCATCTATATCATTTGCTTCATCCTCCTTAGCGCTGAAAAATTTGTCTTCACTATCAACACTGGCAACATCTTCATCCAAAGTTTCTCCTTTTTGATTCAGCAAAAATTCGTCTTGAAGCATCGTTCTCTTTAACTCTTCTAGTCCAAATTTGTGTGCCTTACTATTTTCATGATTATCCAACTGCTTTGAGTTCTTGAAGAATTTGTTACAAACATAGCATTCAAAAACAAAATCTTCGTCTTGGTAATCTTGACCTTCTTCTTTTTCATCTTCCCCATCACTTATGAACTCTTTTTCCAATTGATGAAGCTTTTTCTCATCAATGTGCTGCCAGCTTTGTTCTAAATACTCATTGTTCATTTTTTCTGCTAATAGCTCCTGTTTCTGTCGGTTGGTCATCTCTTTCATCTTTTTCAAGTTTTCCAGCTGCTTGTTCTTGATGGCATCTTGTTCTCTTTTTTTACCTATTTTTAATCTTATATCAATTTTCTTTATAAAGTTAACAAACTCTTTGACTGTTTTGTTATATTGATTTCTATGTTCATTTCTTATTTTTTCATTTCTTTTGTTGAGCTCTCTCTTGGTACGTCTATCATAGTTCTTGTTAATTTTATACTCGTTTTTCCAATGAAACTGTTTCACTGTTTGGAAGGAGGACCATGTTTTATAAAATTGCTTCAGGTCACTATATGAAGTTTCAGAATAGCCAAACAGTGGAAACAATAACCTTTTCCCTTTGTAATCACTTAGACTTTGTATGTATCCATTCTTAACCACGTCATCCAGAAAAGATTCGTCTTCAAAATTTTGATAATCCTTCATATTGTACCTCTTTCCATACAATATTTCATCTTTCACTACTCTTAGGAACACCTTAGCTGCCACTTGATACATCCCAGCAACTGAGTCATCGTTTCTATCAAAGTACTCTCTGTTCATGAATGCATGGATATCATCCGCAGTGACTCCACATTCATTCACGTAGCTTTCTTCCTCATATTGCCCCGAGCTTGTGTTTGTACCATCAAACGTGTCCTTGTGGGAGTCATACCATGATCTTTCCTGCTCATCTGATAACGTCTCATATGCTATGCTCAACTGTGCAAATATCTCAGTAAACTCCTCTATCCTATCAGGGTTTTTATCAGGATGGTACTTCAACGCAAGCTTTCTGTACTGCTTCTTGATAAGGGCTTGATCAGCATCAGCCGGCACCTCCAATAAAGAGTAGTAATCTTTTTTGTTCATTAGTTAACACTTTGGTCAGCTGTTTTTCAGGTATATATGCTGTAATTCTTTTGCATTAAATATGATTTTTATTCAATATTTTACTCAACTAAACGTGAAAAAAAAAAAAAAAAGAAACTTTAACACGCTTACCATGATCTTAATCAATAATAACAAGGAATATTTTTTTGAACAAATAATTGATATATAGTTCAAATATTGGATGCTGATCCGGCTTCCTCTAAGGCAACAGCTGATACAATAAGGCTTAATTAAAAAGGTCTTTCTTTCTTCACATGGCCTGATATATACCTACGATTCATAAACGGCAGCTGATTTCCTGTATTAGACGTTCCCTTAGCTGTTTTATAGCCACCATACTTTATGCTTCCATCATTGTGCATGTCTTCATAAAACTCTTCACTCTGCTCTCCACTTTCTTCTTGATCGTATTCATCGATCGATCCTTCTTCCGCATTTTGAACCATTTCATCATACTGATATATTTTCTCATATAGGGCATTCGCTATATTCTCAAGCTGCTTTTTAATTACATTTCTTTTTCCTTCATTGGAAACGTAGTTCAGCAACTCTGATTCAAAATCTAACTTACCTTCAATATTGCTCACATTTTTGATAAGCTCAGCAAAATTTATCAACAAGCTACGCTCATGATGAACAATGGCATAAATCTTCTTGAATTTTTGAACTATATCCTCAAAAGTTGTAAACTCTATTCCAGTTGAGTTAAGAATATATTTTAACAAAATCTCCAAGAAAAGCTTTGTCTTTTTTTCAAGCTTCTTTAGATTCAATTCCTCAATTCTCGATGGTGCAACCTCTTGTTTGAATTCACTCTCATAGACTTCATCAGCTGCAGAGCCTAGCATGGCCTTCATAGCCAGTAACTGTTCATCATTGTTCCTTATTAAGAGATCCTCATCTTGGTTTGCAACAATTTTGCTAATAAGCGTCTTGATTTCTGCAAAGCTAGAAACACTAAGAGCTTGTAATTTCCCAGAACTCTCGATCAAAGTTGGAATGTTTTCTATGTCATCTTTACCTTTGAATCCATAAATTCCTAATGTGTTTTGCAAATGACTGCTGCATGATGAAGTGTCCATTTTTTTGTTGAACATTTCAAGAATAGCAGATCCAATTTTGTGTTCAAAGATACAAAGTTCCTTAGTAAATTCAAAAAGCTTTTCACCATGTAATATCTTTTCCGTCAACCTTTTAGAATCACTGGAGGATAGTAATGTTGCGGACAGCTTACTGGATTCAATGAACTCTTTGAGAGAAGGAAAAGAGTTATTGCCCTTTACTTTATTTGGTATTATCTCAGACAAAGTCAGATTTTCATTAGGATTACCCTCTGAGAACAATTTAATTTTGCCAAAGGCTTCCTGTTGTTGCTTTAATTTGCTTATGGTGGTTTTCAAATTTTTGAGTTGCTCTTCTGCCTTTTTTGGCTTGTCAGTAGAAGATCCGCTCACATCATTTATCAAAGAGATGATATTTTTTTGTTCTTCAGAAACCTCATTATAAGACTTTGTTAATGTTTTTAGCTCTGTGTTCAAATCATCGTGTTTCTTTTGAACTTCAGAAACTTTACGATTCAAACTCTTAATTTCAGTTTTCTTTTCCACAAGTTGATTGTCTAAACTAGCTACAAAGTCATCAATGTATTTATAACTTTCATTATAGCATTCTATCAATTCATCCGTGCTTATATGATCAAGATTTTCTTTTTCGAAAGCCTCTTTATTCTCTATAGCAGGTATTCCATTCTTATAAGGGAATGTGAAATTAGAAAACTCTTTAAAAGCACCCATAAACCCCATGTTGGCCATCTTTCTAACTAATCCTTGGATTGAATGCTCCGCTTATGCTCTCTTGTTAGCTACACCTTAATTTCCTTTTCTTGGAAAAAAAATTCTTCCAAGAAAAAATAAAATAGACAAATTGATTCTCACAAAGTTGATTAAACCTCAAAAAAAAAGCCAATTTTTTGTGCACCAAAATTAAATTCGATCGTGTTCCAGCAACTAGCATTATTTAGATAGAGTGACCTAAACCTTTTCTGCCCTTTTTGATAATTGCCTTCACAGGTTCTTTGATGGCTTCCATGTCTTGGTTTCCTAGCGACATTCCTTTTTCCCATCCCATTTTGGAAAGCATTCTAAATCCTAAGTTTTCACTTGTTAGTTGTTTGGCACCTTCAGCAACCACTGCACCGTCTTGCATGTTTCTTTTGACCCTCTCCGTTTCTAAATGGTCACCATTAAATCTCACAGCCAAGTCTTTTGGCATTTTGACATCCTTTCGCATGAAAATTTGTCTTTGTCTGCATAACATATCAACATGTAGGTAATTAAATTCCTTTTTTATTGTGTTTTTTGTTTTGACTAGCTGAATATAATGTTTCTGCTTTGATACAAGTTTCTTGTGATTAAGCTGAAAGTGTTTTCCAAATTTAATAACGGTTTTGTTACCACTTGTGTCAAAAGATGGGAATGATCTTTTTGACCCAACTAGCCATTTTTTATGATTTGCAGCAAATTCTTCAATTTCAGATCTGAGTGACAAAACATCCATTCCATATGGATACTTCAACAGCAAGTTATCTGAAAAGGCATGTTCTTGAGCAACAAAGAAATCCTTCTCAACTCTTTTATCAGCTTTGTGCTTTACTCTCAGTTTGTATTTTTCTTGGAGCATTTGTACAATTTCTGGTCCAAACTTATTTTCATCAATTATTAATTTTCTTTTTTTACCTTTACCCTTAATCTTGTATTTATTTTGTGGGATATCTAAGGGATCTATATCCAAAGTTCTCTGTTTGTCCATGCTTTGAGCAAAACTGATCATGTCTTGCAAACCATCATCATCTTCATCTAAAACATTTTCAATTAAGTAATCTAAGGATTCGCTGACTTCACCATCACTTAACTCAACGTTATCACAAAATCTGTTGAACAATGACTCATCAGCGTCATCCTTTTCTTTGATAAGCTTGTTAAATATATGTTCAAAAAAGGCAGCATGTCTGGAGTCATCAAATCCAACATTTATGGCTAGTAAATCACTAAGTTCTTCAGAGTGGACCCAGTGATAATCGTCATCTTCAAAGAATCTGTAGCACCTAATGTTGTATCTATTATGACCAGCACCCTGCTGCATGTTTATAATATCATAATCCAATTGCACAATAACATCGTCCAAGGGATGATCTCCAAAGTCGATTTGTTCATCTTGACTTTCGTCTTTTAGAACTAATTTTTCAGTGGTATCTATAATATCCGAAATGGTATTAGCATTCGCCATTGAATCATTATCATAGTTGTACAGCTCTATCTCATCTTCATCTTCAGTGTCTTCAACTTCATAGAAAGAGTCATCAACTTCACTTGAGAAGGATTTCGATTGTGCAGGTTCAGAAGATGGTTTTCCTATGGTTACATCCTCAAGTTCTTCACGAGGAGAGTCATCATTCAAAGCTTCATCAATTATTTCATTAAAGTAGTCCGCAGGTTCTTCGTTTAAATTGTATGCACACTGAACAAACACAACTTTTCTTTTTCTTAATGGTAAATTTAAGTTTTCACTTTCATCATTGTCTGCATCAGATTCAATATCGCGGTCATGTATATATAATCCTCGTCTTTTACCAGCCTTATCTTTTTTATTGTTCTTACTGCTATAATAGTTGTAAATGTTTTGCTGGTTGTTATTAAATGCCAGGTTGTCGTCATTTATGTCCAAAAGCTCGTTATATTGTCTGTTGTAATTGAAAGATACTTTGGATTTCTTTTTACTTTTCGAAGCATTATCCTGCTGCTGCTTCTTCTTATTCTTCTTTTTATTAGCCATTATTTTGGCATGATTGTAAGCCTTTTTCTTATTTTTTGACATTCACTAAAGAGCAGATATTTTTGGCTTTTTTTTTACAATATTTTGTTCTTTAAATTATATCAAAGAATGCATTAATATAAATGTATTTACCTTATGAATCTTTATGATTCTTTCTTTTTTATGAGTGAGACAAGATCCTGTTAGGTGTACGGCATTTCTTTTTTCTTTTATGAAATACACACGTGCCTCGAGATGTGTTTTCCAAACGCTACACGATCTGTATCTCTTATCTTTTTGTAATTTAGTAATTCTATATATATTTTTTTGGTGTGGCTCAACAACTGCTATATGATAATCCACTACTGATATGATCAGGTTACGAATCCTTTAATAATAAATACACATGTTACCCCAAATAATACTTTAACCTGAGCTTATTACTCTTCAGCAGTGATATAACTATAAGGTGGTGATAAAGAGAACACGAAATGGATAATATCATCTCCAAATTGGGTAGTATCATAAGCAATAAACCCCTTTCTGAGGATGATTTACAAAAATATCGAAATGTATTGAAAATCTCTTACAAAACAGACTTTGAGATTTTGTCTTCAACTTCGGATAAGAGCTACGGTTTGAATGTGCTATACAGCGGTGGTATCAAAACCTATATGAACAATACAAGCAATCCCGAAAAAGGATTCACCACAGATATTGGATGGGGGTGTATGATTCGGTCCATGCAGAGTTTAGTAGCAAATGCCCTTAGATTAGAATCATCAAAGCTGGAAACGATATTGGATAACATGCCTGACGGCGATAATAAAGAATTTGACTTGTCCATAGCCAGGATGTTTAGAGATGATCCACAATATCCCTTCAGCATACATAACATTACAAAAATAGGATATGAATTCTTTAACGTTAATATTGGTGATTGGTTTGGACCATCTGTGGGTGCACAATGCATGCAGAAAATTATTTGCAGTCAAAAACAGCTCATAGTTGATAAGTGCTGTGTGAGTGTTGATTCAGGCACACTTTATGAAGACGAGTTGACGGAATACTTTAAGTTAAACACCTCCAAGAGTGTATTGGTTCTATTATGTGTAAGACTGGGTCTAAACAAAATCAACGATGAATATATCAACTCATTCTATGATTTGTTTGACAGTGGGAATGACTATAAATTCGTGGGGATTGCAGGGGGGAAACCATACAAAAGTTTGTATTTTTTTGACAAAAAGGAGAACTTTCTAGTATATGCAGATCCGCATCATGTGAGCAATTACTCGGAGTTGTCTGATGATGTCAACCTTCTGCTTGACTTCAAGAATAACTATAAACTGGACACGACAACGATTGATGAGTTGGATCCCTCAATGTGTATAGGGTATGTCATTAAAAGCCTAGAAGGGCTTAAAGACATGAAAAACAGATACAAAAATAGCAGCATAATCACATTTAAAAACAAACAAGAAGAACAGGCTATGCTTAGAAGCCTAGATGTTGATGACTGTTATTGATTTACGATTTATATTACCTTATCCTCTTAGCACTGGTTTTTTACATGAAGATTTTTTTTTTCTTTTTTTTTTTGGCGATTGTCTAGTTCCGGAAAAGCCGTCATAGAATTTTGACCTTACCCAAGGTGTTTACGTTTTTTTTTTTTTTTTTTTTTTTTTGAGCACGTTATGGAACTCTGTTCACCCTACTGATCTCAGCATTCACACTTTGAACATTATGTTTCTAGAAAACGTAGAAAAACAATTCGTAATCATCTGTTAACGTTAGAAATACTAAGGCTTACAAATACCTGAGGACACTAGATTCTTTAAGTGCTTGTATTAGACAGCCATTACTCATTCTTGACAGTACTTAAGAAACACATTGCAACATAGATTTTTCTAAGGTAAAGAACAGCTGAAATATCTTATAGATAAATATAGACCACTCAAACAAAAATTTACTTTATTCTTTGTCTGTTTAAGAATACAGATTGACAAAATTGTTCTTTCCAGCTATAAAAACAAATATACCGTCAAAGAAATAATAATATAACCACAAGATGTCTTTCAATGTATGCACTGTTTGTTCAAGTAACATGAACAGATCGATGGAAGCCCAAAGAGTTTTAACCGAAGCTGGATACAAAGTGTCATCCTATGGTACGGGGAACTGTGTCAAGATTCCAGGCTTGACAAAGGAAACGCCCAATGTTTTCCAGTTTGGCACGCCATACAAGGAAATATTATCAACACTGCAACAGCAGGAAAGCAGTGTTCCTGAAGAAAACAGAAATTTTGCCAAGCAAGGCCTTTATGACATGTTGGAAAGGAACATTGGCTTGAAGGAGTGTCCTGAGAACTGGCATGTACAGAGCACAGACAAGATTTTGGAAAACGACATTGTTATTTGTTGTGACGAGAAATGCTATGAAATAATACTAGATGATTGTGCTAGAAGAGGTATAAAAAGAGGAACACCGTTGTTGATTTTCAATGTTGATGTCATTGACTTACACACAAAAAGCTTGGAAGCAGGACAGGCTATTCTCAAATTGATGAATCTTTTGGAAGAGTTAAAGGCAAATTCAAAGAAGGAGTCAGATTTTTACGACAATATCGGTAGCGTGGCTGGCCAGTGGCAATTGGATTACCAAAACTTGCCTATATTATACAAAATCCTAATACTTTAAAAAAGTTCAATAAAATAGCATCGATTAACTTATAGAAAAAAAAAAAAGCAAGATGATAAAAACAAATAGAAGGAATTGGATAAAAATATCTTTAAGAAAAGTTTGCTAAATATTTAATTATACAATTGTAGAATCCATAGAGAGAGTTTTGATCGATGATATTGGTTTGAAAAATAGTCTATGTTCTAGATCCCATTCCCATTGCTATATATGATTATATATCAATAATTTACTATTATTGAGAATGAAGATTATTTATTTCGTCTTAATTCTTCGTCCAATTATTTGACTCTAAATCCATCAACCCATACATGCTTTGTTTCTCTATCATCTCCCAAAAACACCCACTTGTCTATGACATCTTGCCATTTCTCCATGAACACATTATCGATATCTACGTCTTCCAGCGGAACCTGCCACTCAAAGAGATCAACGTTTGTATTGTCTCCTATATGGATTAATTGAGCATCAAAAGACTTTCCTATATCAAATGTTCCTATTTTGCCTTCAATGTTCAAAACCTCAGCCCCTCCCTTGGTGGCCAAATACAAAACCTCATTTGTTGTTAATTTATCTTTATCACCAACTTCATCTGATGTCTTCATGGCTACGTGTCTACTGACTAGAAGTCCCTGTCTTGCGGTTTTCAATATTGACGGCGAGTATCCACCAGACATGTCAGTACCCAAACTAACCTTGATGCCCTTTTCCAATAACCACCTTACTCTGCACTCGCCAGATGTGATTGATGAATTGGATACTGGGCAATGTGAAACACCAGCTTGTTTTTCGTTTATCAATGCGGCCTCTTCCTCTGACAAGTGGATGCAATGAGCCAATACCGTCTTGTCTGACAAGAGACCGTATCTGTTGTACACATCTGTGTAATTGTCACATTCGGGAAAAGTTTCCATTACCAAGTCAATTTCGTTGAAGGATTCGCTTAGATGGGTTTGGATCGGAACATCATGCATAGCTGAAAGGTTTCCTAACGACATCATTGTCTCCTTTGATACCACAGGTGCAAATCTTGGAGTCAAAATAGGCTCAACAAACTTGTCTTTACAATACTTTCTGTTCATGTCTCTAATTGATAGTATCAAGTCCTTGTTGTCCTGTATGCATTCAGTGTGGGTCTCAGAGTAGTAGTCCGGAGCATTGACATCCATGCAAACTTTACCCACAAATGCCCTTTGTCCCATTTCCAAGCAAAGCTTGGCAAGTAGTTCAGTTGATTTCTTTCCTATGGTAGCGTAGTACGCAATCGTCGTGGTTCCATTGCGCAAAGTTTTATTGATGGCATTCTTGTAGACCAACTCGGCCTTTTCCAAGTTAGAAGTCAACTCGTTTTCCAAAGGAAAGGTATATTTGTTTAGCCAATCCAACAAAGTGGTGTTCCCAAAAATTCCAATGTTTGGGTATTGAGGCGCGTGACAATGCGTGTCCACAAACCCGGGAAATATGAATTTTATTTCATTGGAGTTAGGATTTGTGGTGTAATCAATCACATTTTTGAAAGAGGATGCATCGGAACTTTTGGAATCCACAATGTCCTTAATCTTTCCATCTTCAACCACAAGTATATGGTTGGTTCTTAACCTGATACTTCCAAGTATAGGGGTGTCAACAAAGTGACCTTTAATGCAGAAAGATGAGCTGTTCATATATAGTTAATTGATATTGAGTTGTTAAATATTAAGTAAACAATTGCTGTTATTGGTCTTTAACAGCTTATTGTTTCTTTTACATATGGCAAGCTTCCATTTGTGCTTCAAAAGCTGAAGAGAGTACTTTGAAACTCTTGTACGATGTATTTATACCTTAATACTAACAGCTTATCGTTTCAAGTCTGTTATCGCGTGTATTTCCGTGTTGCAATTTCTCAGGGGTTCAATTTTTGTTTTATTTTCTACAGGCTAATTTCGTCCCGCTAAGGATTCTTTGTGCGTAGTGTCATCTCGAGCCTCAAGTAAGAGTTTTTTTTTTTTTTCCGATGATTAAATCACTGCTTTCGGAACTTCCGGGTATTCCGAAAATATTGGAATGTGGCATGAACAACAAGAAGTTTGCCTACTTGGGTAGCTTTTTGATCAGCTTTTTTTTTTCAAAAATAAGAATCCTCGGAATACCCGACTCCAAAGGAAAAGTATGGAAATGGTGGGAAAGTCCGAAAAGCATTCATTAAATGTCAACAATACATTCTTGAAGCCATCTCAAGGATGTCCAATTTAAACGAACTTCTACACAGCGTTTAACAGTCATCTCTGTATGCTTTCTCATTCCTAAATTATTAACTAATATATACTGGTTATTAATTCTATTTTATAATTATTATATTACAACGAACACATATTGAAGCATCAATCCTTCAACTTCTTATTATTACTCACCAAGAAAAAATATTAACGTTTCTACAGTAAAAAAAAAACACACAATGTTATTGTTACAATTTCATGATCCTCTTATATTGACATTATCTTATTCCTATGTTACTATGTCCTTTCTCATTTTTCCTTTTTCTTTTTCTTGCTTTTATTTACTTTCTTATAATTTATATTCTCTCTTGAACTTTCGTTTTTCCGTATATCATGGGATTCATGACAATACTTCAAACTAAACACTTGTGGTTATAGTTACTGTTTTCTGTATTGTTGATGTACTTGTTGTGTATACTGTTGATGATACATAGCTGTTCAAAATGTTTGATATGTCAGCAGTTCCTACATACTTTTCGTATTGAGTGGCTGTTGGTGTACCGTTTGTGTCAAAGTAAACATCTTCAAAGTAGTATAGTCTTGTAGTTCCATCTGATACGGTAGTTACATAGTACGGAGTACTTACATTCTGGAAATAAGTTTCTGTTGTTTCGGAAACTCCGTATAAATTGTCCAATAAACTGGATGCATCGATAGATGTTGTCACCTTTTTACTGCTGCTGGACGGAGATAAGGTACTTGTGCTTATTGTTGTTGGTTGCTGACTGGATGTTGATGATGCCTCTGTTGTGGCGACTGATGTTGATGAAACAACAGCATAGGTTGTCGGAGTTACCAATGTTTTAGTGGAGGTAACGTCTCCAAGAACAACAGTGCTGTATTGTGTCAAAACAGATGTCCAATATGACGTCCAATATGAAGTGGAGTATATGGTTACTGGTGGAAGAGTTGATGTAACAACGAACTCATTGTAAACAACGCCATCAATTGTTGTCAAGCCTCTTTTGTTTTTATGATCTTTATGGTTCTTTCTTGAATTTTCTGCTGCTCTAGTAGTTTCAAGTGCACATAAAAGTGCAATCAACCCTATAATATTCCTTAACATGTTATGATTTCTACAATATATATTTTTAAAAAAGTACACAATTTTTCTCTGGGTTATTATAGATTATGTTTCTTTGATCTAATAAAATAACAGAGAATCTATATCAAATTAGTAAAAGTAGCTATTTTAAATAAAGTATCACTATGGAACGAAAAATTCCCAATATAAAGAGACGAAAAAGAAAACAAGAAAGCATGAATCTAAAACAATAAAATTTCCAATTAGTTAAACCTATAATCTAGCCCTTTATTTATATACTCCTCTAATTAGAGAAAAAATAATCAAGTCGCTTTAGCCTTTTCCTTAACAAAATAACAAGTAAAAAACATCATTAAAGAATCTATTGTACATCATTTTATCACAATTTTTAGTATTAATTAGCGATTTTAACTATCTACAGGAAGTGAACTTTAGCTGCATAGTAAACAATTATGATAAAATAACTCTATCAAGAGGTTTATACAAAAAGATTGTGTTCCTTAAAGATACGTATTTCCCTTTTGAAAACTTTGAAAAATAAACAATTTGAATGTAAAGTTCAGCAAAATAAGAATGAAATACCATTGTACTGATTAATAAGAAATATGTTCGTACAATGATCCTATATTCCTTGTGTTTATGCTGAACTTATTTATCCACCATAAATTTATTTTCAACAATAATACAACCCAATGTAAAATTAGACAGAGATAAAGTCATCACCAAATATTCTTTCTTTTTGGCAGATTATATGAACTGTAACAGCAATTATTACTTTTAGTGAATGACCACGTTAAATGATAAAAGCCCACAAATCACTGTCCATCGTTGGAAAATCCAACAATTATCAAACATAATAGGTCCAAGCAGAATAATCTAACATTTATGACGTGTAGCCAGAACTGTGTTTACATTGAAGCTGAAGATGAGCTTCATCTTGTTAAAAAATAATAGAGTAATTTCAATGCGCTGAACACATACGTGCGGCTGAATAATTCAGCCATTCTGGAATATAAAAAAATTACGCGTGAAAAAGAGTTCAGCCCGAACAAAAAAAAAAGTTGAACAGCGTTAAACTTTGATATATCAAAAAGTCTGCAAAGAACATATATACCACATACACAAAATACAAAAGCTAATCTTTCTTCAATGTTTTCTGTTTTTGTCCATCTTTCACCACTTTATCATCAACAAACAGCCCCTTTCTTCTTCTAATATCATTCATATGCTTTCTAGCTATGTTCTCTCTTTCGGCAAACTCACCTAACTCCTCCAGTTCTTCCTCGGTAGTTGGTACCCAGAACGGATCTAGATCAATTGGCTCATAACCATTAAACACTAGTTGAGGCAAAGCAGCACCTGATGATCTTTTTCTTATAGATTCTGAAAATCCAAATGCTTCCACAACAGGAACGTTACACACAATCTCGAAAAATGGTGTACCTTCTTTCATTTCTTCAGATACAATTCTTCCATGTCTTTGTTGAACAACAGCATACACTTTACCCAAAACTTCTAAGGATGTTTGGATTGTACAAGAGTACATAGCCCATAACAGTCTTGGAGACCAGTCCAAAAATGACTGATGAATAGCATTCTTGGTTCCTGTCATCAATCTTCCTGATATGTCAGAAACTTGACTCCCGCTTTTAGATTCTATTTCTTCAAAAGATTCAATAACCACAATCATTCTTTGGACTTCTTCTTTAGCTAAAGGACCTTCATTGGTTGCTAGTTGGAAACCGTTGATAATGGAATCACCGTATGGAATAGTATCTTTACTGTTCTTGTTATGTAACACTCTTAATAAACTGTTTCTCGAAAATAGAATATTAGGACCGTATTTCTTACCACCAAAGGCAGCTATGTTTTCTATTGAGAACCCATCAGGTAATAAACTTTGCAATCTATTGTAAAACTGCTTGTGATAAACTCTGTGATGAGCAAGCTTCTTAACTAAATCTTCATGTTCAATCAAAAAGTTTGCACACTTTTCGGACATTTGTCTGGTAGAGATTTTAAACTTGTATTTTCCATGTGCGAATCCAAACACCCCTCTTTCACCCAATGGGGACTTTGTTGGATTCATTTCATCGTTTGAGTAAAAAGACTCCTTGTAAGGTATGACAGGATCACTGCTTGTAATTTCAATTTTGGAAAATCTTTCGGTCAAATCCTTCAAACATCTTTCCAAGTGTAACTCACCTGCAGTACACAAAATGTGCTCACCGTTTTCATTGACAAAAGTCTCAACACATGGGTCACATTGATTCAACATTCTTAAACCCTTAACAAGCTTACCAAATTTCATAGGATTTGCTGGTTCAACAGCAACTCTAACAATGGGCTGTGAGTACATAACACTTCCTGCCAAATTTACACCTTGAACATTGTTTTCTATAATAGTACCATTCTTTAGTAATCTTCCTGCAAGACCACCAATACCCACAATGTTACCACAAGGAACTTCTTCCAAAGGCAACAAGTCTCTGCCCATGAACAGGTAAAGATCAGTGATTTTCACATTATGGTAAACGTTTTCATTTGGACTCAACGGAGAGTACTTTGGTTCTAATATGGTTACTAATTGGCCAACTTTTAAGGTACCACTGTAAATTCTTCCAAATGCAATCAAGGCCTCATTGTCATTGATGTCATCATCTTCCTCTTCAAATCCGTAATCTCCGAACGGGTCCTCATCATCATACTCAAACAAGGCAGCTAGTGGATCAGATGCATCAATTTCTGGAGGAACATAGTCCATCATGTTGAACTCTTCATCTTCTTCAACGTCTTCGTACTCTTCAATGGAGTCTAGATTTGACTCTTTAGTATTTGTTGTGGTCTTGTTAGATGAGGTTAATGAGTTGATGTCAAATGCCGGAGCCATTTCGGTTATGATCTTGATCTCATCACCTTTCTCCGTTTTGATTATAACACCGTTATCTTGATCACTCTGTGGTTCGTCAATATCTTCATTGGTTGCATCACTTTCAACTAAATCATCTTTTGGCTCATTTGCTGTTTCCAGATCAAAATTCTTTGTTGATATGTTCAATTGCTGAAGCTTTTCCTCAATACTTTCATCATTCAAGTTCTTTTGAGCCTCTTCTTGTTCATCCTTTTTGTCCTTGGAAGCAACCTTCACGGTTTCTATACTTTTGGCAGCATTAATGGTCTCTTCAAGACCAGCAGTTTGTGGTAACTCATTTCTGGGTATGGAAAGCATTTTGGATACGTAGGCTGAAACTGGGCCTGTAGAATCACAACATTCCATGGCTGCTCTAACTCTTTGGTCTAAAAGCTCGCTTTCAGGAGTGTTGGCCAATAAAGTATCAAGTCTGCCTTTTTGGGCATTCAAAGGTGAAGGGATCTTTTCCACAATGGTCAAAAGGACAGCTGTGCTCACAGGCAGCCACTGTTTCATTATTGTTCTCAATAAGTTCTTAAAATCCTTTGTTCTCAAATCTCTAGCTGTAAGTTCGACATTCAAAACTGAGCACATTTTCTTCAATTTCTCCAAGTCAGGCTCTTCACCTTGTTCCACTATACAAGTGTCGTAAAGTCTCCAGATGTTGTCAAGAATAAATGATACAAACATTGGCTTTATGTTTCTTCCCTTGAGGTTTTTCTTAGTTAGTATTTTTTTGTTTTTGGCATCAAAGTAATATTCACCCCACAACACTTTGTTTAGAATATCTCTGTTCATTCCCAGTTTTGTCTCATAAAACTTTGCTATTTGCCCAATGTTGAAACCCCAACCATCATATGCAGATGCAAAGATCACGTTATTCTTTTCTGGGCTAAAGTACAAATCACTGTCGTCATTATATTTTGCATCGTCAGTGGTGTCATCATTATTTTCTTGTAAGGCTCTATCAGATTGGAAGAATGACCCTATAACAGAATTCACATTTTCTATAACTCTTTGTAAATGCTCGTAAGCTTCTTCAGCTGAGAACTTCAATTCACTGATTAGTCTGTCAATCTTGTTCAAAACTAAAATTGGCTTCAAATTCTCAGTCCAACATTGTCTCAAAACTGTAACAGTTTGGGAGCAAACACCCTCAACAACATCAACAAGAACAACAGCACCATCACACAGTCTACTGGCTGCAGAAACTTCAGAGCTAAAATCAATATGGCCAGGTGAGTCTATTAGGTTTATGAAGTTGTTACTGGCTTGAACCTCCCCATCGTCTTTTTTCTTCAAGACTCTGAAAAACAAGGATATGGCTGAGGATTCCATAGTGATACCTCTAGTTTGTTCATCTTCTCTGGAATCCAAAAATCTCACTTTACCAGCAAGATTTGTGGATATTATACCGTTGGATGCTAGTAAGGAATCAGAAAGAGATGTTTTACCATGATCAACGTGTGCTAGAATACATATGTTTCTTATAGATGATGGATCTTTTTGTAAGAGTTTACAAGATTCCTCATTAATCAATCTACTCATTTTCTATAATATAATGTTTTAGTAGTATATAAGGTTGTCTTTGGGGACTTTTATATTCAGTTATCGCTAGATGAGATTATTGTTTAAGGGATGAGATTAATAAACCTAATACTACATGTGGCAAAAAAAAAAGAAACTCATAAAAAATTGAAAATAAACCCACCCGTAGGAGATAAGCAAATAACAGCGCACAGGAAAAGAACACCATTGATCATGAACAATCATCACGATACATAATCATATATTCCTAGATTTTTTCAGATTCAAGATCAAGTATCTCATCATTGGATAACATATTGACACCAAACTCCAAGTCCTCTGTGGTCGATATAGCCCATGATTTATAAACCATCATGATAGACAAAAGGTTGGAAAGAGACATCACAAACATCCCATCAAGATAATGATTGGATTCTTGGCATATTTTGATACTGAATATATGTGAAATTATTTGTCCTGATACAAAGAACAATAGACCTAACAACTGGGCACCAATCATCCAATAATTTTTGACTATAAACACACTCGTTAAGCACTGACAAATAACATAGATACTAATGAAAGCAGCATTTATGCCATAATCAGTCAACAAAATTGTTGTCGTTTTGGATTCCAGAAAGGAAAGATTGCTTTTTGCTAAGGTTTCATAATGGTAAACAAATGAGCAAGTTCCAATGATTGCTGCACTGACTTTAAAAATTGACTTTGATAGCCATGTGTTATCTTCCCAAAGTTTTAAGTTAACTAACCCTGTCAACGCTAGGGTAGCACAGCATACAGAAATGCTAGCCATTTGAATGCTTACAAATAAAGAATAATTAGAGGAACTTTGACCAACGAATCCATTATCTACAACAATAGACAAAGTCATGAAGATCAACAAGTTGTAAAATAGAAAGCATAGCTCAGATCTGCCCACAGCAGTATATTTATTTTTAATAGAAAACAATAGCATTATTATTGCAACAAATGTGAGAAGATTGATAAATAAGCTACCTGGTTGTGAGATAAATGAATTCAGAAGTATAAATGACCTCGAATAACATTTGGAAAGATAAGTAAAGTTAGTGAAGCCTTCATAATCAGAAAGGGTATAGCAGTAGCTAAAGGATGCTTTTTTACAAACTTCTGCTAATATTGTCATTGAAGATATGTTTTTATTTGTTATGTTTGTAGTTTTTCTTTGTTAATAAAATTATTATTAGTAATGTTTTTTTTTTTGGAAAAATGTAGCTTTCTCTCGTATATTACCTTTACCACTTTGTATATTACTAGATGCCTTTTGTAATGACACATTGTAAAATACAATTATTTAAGAATTCCAATCAAATTTTTAAATAATCTTTTTCAATGTTTCTTTGTTTTAAATATTTACTCTTTTCAAAATATTACATTTTATGTGTAGAGTGTTTTATTAATTAAACCTGAAAAGTGATCCTGATGTTTTTTTTTTGTTACAACTTTTTTTTTATATAAAAAAATATTAATAAACTTTCGGATATAAATAATGTTTTACAGACAGTTTCTATTTTGGGAATATATTGTAAAAAAGTATCCCAAATAGGAAAAAACACGTTGGAACGAATTATCCTAATTTGTAAAAGAGAAACAACAAGGATTAGCAACAGAGTAGCTATAAGAATATGCAGTTCTACACACCTGCTTTAGAAGCAACCCACTAAAGACAACTAAGAGTGAATAGTTTTGTGACTATGTTGTTTCCTTGGCAAAGATTATATTGATTATTATTTTATTTTTTTATGAATTTGTTCAGCATCACGGATTTTTACCTTTTTAGGAAGTAATTGCGTATACTTCACATAGATATGTTCTTACATTTTTTTTCACAATGGTTTTTTTTTGGGTTGATATTTTTTTTTTTTTATGGCTGGGGGTTTTTTTCTCTCCAGTCTTTTTTGAAAATTGGCAGTAAATTTTCAGTGTATGGTTTGTTTTCCATTTTTTCTCTTTTGGGTGAGTTTTTCTGGTTTTTTCGTTGTTAGGCATGGAATTCAGGTAGGAGTAATTTTTTTTTCCTAAATTTTCAATGAAACATTAAGAACATTATTGTTAATCTTTTAAAGAAGGGATTAGTTGTTTACCAAAACCAATACAAATAACATATAGCAACAATGGGTATGTACCAATGAAAGAGACCATGTTGATATAATTACTTTCCATTCACAAAGAACATATATTAATTAAAGAAACAATTGAACCGTGAATGAAGCATAATATGAAGGCAGTGTGCAGGTGAAAACCTATGATAATGCTCACCATTAGAATCTACGAATAAATTACATTACAACATTAATGAAGAACACATTTACGAAAAGATATTAGAGAAATTTGAAAATAATATAAAAATATAGTTTGTACATCTTATTAGCAAAAGACTTTTATTACATGATTCTACGTATAATTTTATGAACAACGAAACATAGTCAAATATAGGGAAACGGATCTCTTAAGTAAGTAAAGGTTTTGAAATTAAAGAAATGAAAAAAAAATAAGATAATAGAAATAATTGGACACCCTAACTTTTTTAGAATACTTTGTCTAAAAGGTAAGAAAACAAATTAACAGTGTGAGTGGATATTACAATTCTTAGAATATGACTTTGCATTTATTTAAGTATAAACGGTTCATTTGTTTCGGAAATAAACAAGCTGTTTTTAACATGTTTGGTTCAAGTAATACTTATCTCATCTTGTAAACCTCAATCAAACTTATTGTGTTTTTCTCTTGAAGAACAACGATAAAGTTAAAATAGTTGAGAAAAAAAGTATTAAAAGTTGACAATTTTTACTAACAAATTACTTTATTATGATTATTGATTTTGTTATTAACATAAATCCTTACTATATCATGAAAAACGGACAATTAAAATTAAAATTACAGTAAACGTTCCAAAGACCAGAAAGACCTATTGTAAGGGTAAGCAATGTAGAAAGCACACTCAACACAAAGTTACCCAATACAAAGCTGGTAAGGCTTCTTTATACGCTCAAGGTAAGAGAAGATATGACAGAAAGCAATCCGGTTTCGGTGGTCAAACCAAGCAAATTTTCCACAAGAAAGCTAAAACTACCAAGAAGGTTGTTTTGAAGTTAGAATGTGTTGAATGTAAGACAAAGGCTCAATTAGCTTTGAAGAGATGTAAGCACTTCGAATTAGGTGGTGAAAGAAAGCAAAAGGGTCAAGCTTTACAATTCTAAGCGTGTTGGATATCGAAAATATTATTTTTATATTATTAACTTTATTACAACTACAATTATAAAATTAAAAGAAAGAAAGGAAGAAAAATTAGCTTTTAGACTACTTTAGTAAAGGATCTATAGTGATTATTATTTTTTCTTCTCCTTTTTTTTTTTGTTGATTGTTACAAGCAAGTATTGGTTGTTCATAAAACTTTTATGTGTTTTCCTTTTGACACTATCTACAAAATAAACATATGTAAAAGGATAGATTATTAATTTCATTATGTATATTTTATATTAAATTCTAAATGAGTTACAGAATCTATGATTCATTAATCTAAAAAAATGAAACCCTGATTATCATCTTTACCAAACAAAGTATATGTCTATTCTTATCACTCAATAGATAAATCAGGATCTGATCTCTATTTCCTTTGATTTATCATGTACTTTTGCTTGAAAAGTTTCAATCAAATCGTTGAGTTAAATAATAAGCTCCTGGTATGAGTTACTTTTAGATCATTAATATTTTAGCTTAGTGTTGACTGTGTAGCGCCTGGTGTTGGCACTTGTATTTTTTGAAGGGAAGTCGATTTAATTTGCTATTGAGTACTATGGCGGAAACGCATATACATTTGTTAGATTTTTCTCTAGTTAAAAATGATAGTATTTTTTATTATTATTTTGAAAACAATTATTTCTCTAGTTTCTAAATAAAAATAAATCAAACCAAAAACGTAACATTCATTAATATTTGATCAGCCAAAATGGAAAACATGTACTCAGTGCCTAACTTTTCTAACAAATCTGTTGAAAGACTGGGTCAACAACAGCAAAATGCATACATGCATTACAACAACACAGACTACCAAAATGGAAACATGCAATACGAACAACATCAGCAAAACGTGTATCAAAACAGAAGTCAAAATAACTCTCAAATGCAGAACATATATCAGCAACCACCAAATACAAACTCACAGTCATCTTTTTCTCAGCCTGGACAGGACTCGTTTATGTACTTCGAAAGAAGACCTGATTTGATGACAAAGGCCACACAAGACCAAGCAGCTTCAGTCAAGTTGAAAATGGAGAACTATTACCAAACAGCAGTCAATCTTGCCATTGAAAGAAACCAAAGACGTATTGAGTTTGAAAACAAGCTTCAATACCATCATCAAGAGTGGTCTGACGAGAGAAAGTATAGGGAACTGGCCAGTCTGGGTAAAAAAGAGTCCCAATTTTTGAGACTAAGAAGAACAAGACTGTCTCTTGAGGACTTCAAAACTGTCAAGGTCATTGGTAAAGGTGCATTTGGTGAGGTTAGACTTGTTCAAAAAACAGACACTGGGAAAATATATGCGATGAAAACATTGCTAAAATCGGAAATGTTCAAGAAGGATCAGTTAGCGCATGTCAAGGCCGAAAGGGATGTTTTGGCTGGTGCTGATTCTCCATGGGTTGTGTCATTATACTATTCTTTCCAAGACACACAATATCTCTACTTGATCATGGAGTTCTTGCCTGGGGGTGATTTAATGACCATGTTGATCAGATGGCAAATATTCACTGAGGATGTCACCAGATTTTACATGGCTGAGTGTATTTTGGCCATTGAAGCTATTCACAAGCTAGGATTTATTCATAGAGACATCAAGCCGGATAATATCTTAATTGATATCAAGGGACACATTAAGCTAAGTGACTTTGGATTGTCAACAGGATTCCACAAGACACATGACTCCAATTACTATAAGAATTTGCTGGCTCAAGAAAAGGAGTCTGGAATGAACATGGGCCAATCGCAAACAGACAAGCAGAAACAAGACTCAATTCACATGACCATGACAAACAGACAGCAGATGCAAACATGGAGAAAGACCAGAAGACTTATGGCTTATTCAACTGTGGGAACACCAGATTATATAGCTCCGGAAATCTTCTTGGTTCAAGGTTACGGACAAGAGTGTGATTGGTGGTCCTTGGGTGCCATTATGTACGAATGTTTGATTGGATGGCCGCCATTCTGCTCTGAAACTCCACATGAAACTTACAAGAAGATCATGTCCTTTGAAAGATCACTGGTCTTCCCTGATGATATCCACATATCATACGAGGCTGAGGATTTAATACGTAGATTGTTAACTCACTCTGACCAAAGATTAGGAAGACATGGTGGAGCTGATGAAATCAAGAGACACCCATTCTTTAGAGGTGTTGATTGGAACACTATCAGACAAGTTGAGGCTCCATATATACCCAAGCTGTCTAGTATCACTGACACAAGATTCTTCCCTACTGATGAGCTTGAAAATGTTCCTGATTCACCAGCAATGACACAAGCCAAGAAAGAACATGAGATAATGACTATGAACGGTAAGAATAAGCAACAGCAGCAAGATTTGCCTTTCATTGGTTACACATACTCAAGATTCGATTATTTAACTACTAAGAATGTGTTTTAAATCATTTAAGAAGATTTATATAAATTTATAAAAATAAAAAAATGAATTCATATGAGTTCAATTTTTTTTTTTTTTCCTCTTTTCTCAACAACTTCATCAATCAAAGTTCTTTCTTGTCTTTGTCACTTTTACTTACAGGTGTATCTTTTTTCAGCCATTGGAATATCTTCAAGAATGCAAACCCAATGTTTGTGACAGCTAGCATAATCAAGGTTTTATATGGTTCATCAATGTCTAAAAATGGATAAGGATACTTGCCCCCTTCTGGGATCAAGACCTTTAGCCAAAGAATGTATGCCAATCCAAATGCATAACATACAGACAAGACAACGGTGTTGTTTTTGATGACAAATTTGTCCTTCTTGAAATAATAGAAGTTCACCAACATGCCAATAAATGGAAACAGGTGCAGGCACATGTCAATATGTAAAGGCAAGTATTCATTTCTACTCTTTTGGGCATAGTTAGGATTTTTTTGGAAGATTAAATGGGTGAAGAAAATCCTCAATGGCCAATAGACACTTGTTACTACTGATTCCAATACCAGTGAAATAGGGAGAAGTATCTCTTCTGCAAAAAATTTGATTTTTTTATATTTACCTTTATAATAACTGCATGAAATAAATGTTGTTATCTCTTGTATGATGCATATGAATAGTGATATGTTTGTTAAGAACTGTTTATGACCAGCTTGCATAAGCTTTGGAGGTAATATAATGGATGTACACCTATACAACCCATATATTCCAGTAAAAGACAAAGACAGGTTGAATATGCCTTGAAGATATGTTAATACCATACTATGATGTTGGTTTTTTTGGTAAGGTTCTTTTCTTTGGTATGTAAAAAGTTCTTAAAGGAAACAATTTCATGGTTTATCCGAGAGAGTGGTATCTTTAAACGCGTTCCCCTAAAAAAATAATAGTTAAACCAGTTGAGCATGTCATTGCAACTGTTTAAAAAAAATTGAAAATAAGGCTTAACAGGCAGTACACTACGGTAAAACGCAATTAAATAATGTTCTAGATCTTTGGAGTTCTCTTAAACAATAAACTCTGTCTGTTCCTTTGAATTCTGCAAGCAGATTGTATTTTAATGTATTCCCCATTTAATTTTTAAAGGGACTACACACTTCGTACATAGCTATGTTATACAACTATATATTTTCATTCTTCTGTTAGGACACTTAATTCGCCCTTAAGTAATACGTTTATATACAAAATTTTAAACTTGATGCTTATGCTCTATGTTGTTTAATACAATAGTTGATGAGGTTGTCAACTCATTTAAGGGGTAAGACTTGTCGGTACAAATAATATTTAAAAACTTCTTTCAATATTTAAGTTTACTAAATGTAAGGATAACTTGTATTTTAGAACAATCTACTAATATTCTTAAAATAAAGGCTCGATTCTTAAATACAACCAGGAACAATCAAATAACTACAAAATTACAATGATTAACACTATATTAAAAATAACATTATTAGTCACACAACTATCACAAGCCTTTTTCATTCCTGAAAAGCGTGGTTTTGGAGATGCTGAAATATCAGCTGACTCCAAGAACATCACTGGTTTAGTGTACACTGGTGGGGAGTACTTATTGAACATCAGCAACTCATCCACTGGTAACACTACTGTTTATGCGCCTTATGTAAACACCACTAATGTCACTATTCCAGAATTGGCAAATGCTACCTCACAGTTCAATGCCACTGGTTCCTCCAGTGAGTTGACTGATATAGTGGTAACTGTTGGTAAGGATTCTTTGGAAAGAGCAGGTTTCTACTATGCTTTATCCTTCCCAAACCAAACAGTCGTAGTTACTGAAAACACTACAAAGGGGTTGCTTGTTGCAAGCAACACTAACTCTACCGGTCGTGGTGGCTTGGTTGTTGATAACGAAGGTATCATCTACTCGGGTTTGACTTATCCATACTCTGTTTTGGGTGCTATTGATGTTGACGGTAAAGTAACATACTTCTTTGAACCTTCTTTACCAACTTTGGCCAAGGCTGCTGCTGAATACTTCAAGAACAACTCAGCTTCGGCCATCAACAGCAACTTGACGAGTTCATCTCAAGTTCCTATTGTCAATGGTTCAAAATTAAGCAAGAAATCAAAGTTCTCCAGCAAAGCTGCTCAATTACCAACCATTGGTGATGTAACTGTTGTGAACATTACCTCACCAAAGGAAATTGCGCAATACGTCAACAACAGCAGAAATTCCTCTTCAGAGGCATGGACAATCTTAGCATCAAACAACTTGACCTTCATTCCACCAAATGTTGCCGGATCAACTGATTCACATGTCATTGGTGCTGGTATTTTGAGTCCTGTTCAAGCCAGTGTATTAGCATCCATTGCCAAGGCTGCTGGTGCCGGTTTCTTGGTACCTATAGTTAATGCACTAGGTTAATTTACTTAGTGACAGCAAAAAGCGTACATGAAAATAATACGAGTTCAAGTATTATACCTATATACATTACACTATGAATATATATTATAAATACCCCAGAGTATTCATTTGAAAAAAAATAAAACATTCGCTTCATCCTACGAAAAAAAAAAAGCATTGCTTATTAATTAAATTAAAAATCTTGACAGATAAACATTATAGTTCAAACCATCTTTGTCTTCATTAAAATGATAATATACCAAAGACATGATAAGAAACTGTTTATGATGAAATGTTAAACTATAAATTAAAAAAAAAGAGAGAGAGGAAAAATTAAAGCCCCCCAAAAAATATTTATATACACTTTATCATTAGATGTGATAGGAAAAATAAAATAGAGTTAAAATGATACACTAGTTTATTCGGCCTTTTCTTCTTCAACGTAAGACTTGATGTAGAAGTTTTCGATGGCAGCATCTTCCTTGGCTTCGATGATTCTGACGGCATCTGGTAAGGCCTTTGGACCAGATCTGTTGGAAGCTGGGTCTCTCATGATTTTAACCTTGATACCCAAAACACCTTGTCTCATTAAGACGTGTCTGGTGGCGGTTTCAATGAAGTCGTTGACTGGTTGACCGGAGTGGATCAAGAAACCTTCGGAGAACTTCATGGCCTTGGCTCTGGCAGCTCTTAATTTACCGGAGATGATGACTTCACAACCCTTGGCACCGGAGTCCATGGCGAACTTGATGGCACCGTAGGCAGCCTTTCTCATAACTAAACCGTTCAATAACTTGTACTTGATGGCTTCAGCTTGAGCAACGGCAGATAAACCAATTTGTTGGACTCTGTCGGCGTATAAGGCTAAACCACCTCTTTCGATACCGAATCTCTTACATAACAAGAAAGTTAATTCGTTGATTCTTCTACCGTGTTCACCTAAAACGGCTTGGGTCTTAACAGCTCTGATGACAATTTCGATCTTGCTGGATTTCTTGATTTCACAACCGGAGTAACCTTCTTCAGCTAATTCTCTGGCGAAGAATTCGTTAACTTCAGCGAAGAAAACACCGTCGTTAACGATCTTTCTGGTCTTGGAGATTTCAGTCTTTTTAGCAAACATTCTTATTTATAATAATTCTATGGTTGTACGAGGTTGTATCAATTTATTTTTGTTAAAGGCTTTATTGTGAAATTAATGATGTATTTGAACAAAATGTTCAGATGATCTCCAAGCATACAGAATTAACATGTTTCAAAATCGTGAACTAGTAACTTTCATATATTTTTTTTCTGTGTTCTCAAAATGAACAGCTTGGAAAAAAAAATTACAACAGCGAGTCAAAAGCTGTGCTTAATTGCCTAAAAGGGAAAGTCTCGTTAACCAATTATAAAAAAAAATATGTTTTTAGACAATTTCAATGTGAAAACGTGACCAGTTTCCTATTATAGATATTGCTATTTTTTTTTTTGTTTACTTTCCCCAAATTCAATTTTTCAAAAAAAAAAAAAAAAAACTATAATCACTGCTTTCCCAATCGGGATGTTCTGAATTTATTTATTTTTTTTGTAACAAAAAAAAAAAAGATTGAGAAGTGCACCCAAGTCGGCACTGCTTATCTCCGTAGACAGTGTTATCGGATATAACAAAAGTATACAAGAAAAATTTTGCTGGGCGGTGTTGTTTATGTTTTGTTTTTTTTTTTTTTGATTTTTTTGGCTAAGGGGAAAAAATACAAACTATAGCTTCGTGGCACAAGTACGTGTTCATAAATCATTCACACTATGAAATTTCAATATATTTATTGTATACAAAAAACATTGAACAACACCAAGTAAACTAAAAGAACAACTGTTTTGTGTACTGATCATTAAATCATGAAATTTTGCACTAAAAGCATCATCCTAATGCTTCTGTCTGTATGGACCTTAGTAGTTGAATGTGCTTCCAACAAAAAACTATTGAAAGAAACTAAAAGAGGAAAAAACAACATTATCAAGTTGACAGATGACAACTTTAGAACCATTCTGAAGCCAACCAGAGATTCTTACATTGTTGTTTTCCTAACTGCCACACAAGACGATATAGGTTGTACTTTATGTCAAGCCATGGAAGAAGAATATAACGTACTAGCGGAATCATGGTTCAAAACACACCCAGATGGTATTAACAATAAAGACACTACTGGTGATAAAGGTTTGTTCTTTGCCAAGGCTGACTACTCAGATGGTGGTAACACTTTAGTTTTCCAACACTTCAGGGCTTCCCAAGTCCCATTGTTGTATGTGTTTGGTCCAGAAACTGATGCTGATGCAGGCATAAACACTTTCCAACAACTCAACATTCCTTCAGTTTCTTCCTCAGGTGATGAAAGAGTCAATATGTTGATCAACTCATTCACACATTACTTTGAATTGGAAAACTACAAACTATACAAGCCTATAGATTACGTTTCCAGAACCATAACCACACTTAGCTTGATAGGTGTCTTGTTTTTGATGAAAAAATACAGCAACATTGTATCCATGATCATCCAATCCAGAATATTGTGGGCATGCTTCTGTACTTTCTTCATAATCATCATGTGTAACGGATACATGTTCAACAAAATCAGAGGGTCCCAGTACGCTGGTAAATCTCAATCAGGTATTGAATACTTCCAAGGCGGGATGCAAAACCAATACGCGATCGAAACTCAAATTGTTTCCTTCATTTACGGTGCTCTTGCCATGTCCGCCTTGTTAATGGCCAAGTTGATTCCTTATTCATACACATACTTCATGAAAAAGCAAAAGCAATACAACGCTGCTTTGAGTAGTGTTATTTTAACTTTCCTATTTCTGGCTATCATATTCTTTTTCAGCAGTGCGTTGATGTACGTCTTTAGACAGAAACATGGTGGTTATCCTTTCAAATTTTTGAAATAAAAACTATATATAACTATGATTACTCTATTATTATTTTCTTCATATCTATTTCTTTTTGCCAAATATTCCTGTCTTTAACTTCGCAACAGATCCTACAGCTGTACCAACAGTGGATATACCAGTTGTGATTCCCTTGACAGCTAAGTTGGTCTCAACTTTTGATACATTCAAAATGAACTTTGGTTCAAATTCAAATGATACATTGACCTTACAGTCTAATGGCTCTCCTGATTCTGGATCCAACATGTCAATGCTGAAGTCATTGCCGTTTGCGTTATCTGGGTCTATGTGGGATAATGGGAATATGGCCTCTCCAAGTAAATCATCACCTGAGGCCGTGTCCTTGTCATATAACTTTACAAATAAGTAGTCATTGACTCTGTTGCTTATCTCAACTGATGCCGCTTCATTCCACTCTGGGTTCAAGTTCTTCTTTATGGTCTTTGTTTTGAAAAATGGTTCAGATGACTTATTCAAAATATTCTTGCTCAAGGAATTGCTCTTGTCTCCTCCTGAGTTCAAATACAACTTCACATAAGGATCAGAGAATCCGTTCAAGTCACTGATTGGAACATTGGTGGCATTCTTCACAGTTACCTTCAAGTCACCAAAGTTGGTTATCAAGTCTGATTGTGGCAACTTTGTTGTTAGCACAGGGAACCATTCAGCTTGGATCATCAACTTGGATGTTCCAGATCCAGTTAGTGTTAAAATACCTGGCTTGTGGTAACAATTCTTAATGATCTCAATGGTTGGGATGACCAACTCGGATATAAACTCTTCAGCTTTGTTGCTGTTCTCCTTCTTAACCACTCTGAACGTGGTAACAGACCACTCTAACTCCTTGATGAACTGATCAATGACATAAGGTTGCTTGATACTCTTGGTCGTCAACTTGTGGGAAACAGATTTAGCATGGCCTGACTCATCAAAGAATGCTTGCACGTATGTGTTTGGAGATGCTATGTCACCATTTAAAACGGTTATGGCCAAAACACCTGAGTTGTAGTTAAGCAACTCGTCTAAGTCCAGCTTCAACTTGTGTGAGTAAAGATCTTGTAGCTCACTGATTTCTCTTTTTTCTGCTTCAATGGCTTCTTTTTCCTTCTTGTCCTTAATTCCATTCTCCAGGTCTATGTTTTGATACTTTTCATCAAACTTCTTGGATCTTTCATTCAACATGTTGACTTCTTGAATATCCTCCAAGGATAAGATAGGCAAGCAAGGATAGAATGATTCATAGTAAGTTATAACACCCCTCTTTTGTGCAGTGGACTTTTTCTTCTTTTTATTTGAGAACGCACTGGAAGCCTTTGGTCTGGAAACTATAGTGACGGTCTTAGGATCGGTGAACACCTTTTGAGCCCACTTATCACTGTTTGGTTCCTTGGCTATCAAGTCCTCGCTTAAGGTTATAGCAGAGAACCCAATGGATTTATCCTTACCGGAGTCTTCACTGTCAAATACCTCAAATGAAATTCTTTGGTTTGCAGAGTTGATAGGAGCATAGACAGCTTGGTTCCAAATTGGATTGGTTGTGTTGTCAATGGTGTTTGTTCTTCCAATTTTCTTTCCGTTTAGCTGCACACTACAGTAAGGATCAATGGTTCCAATTGTTTCCACATCTCTCAATTTTTCAGCCTTGTTCAAGAATGTTCTGATAACACCAATTGGTGGTTGGTATGAAACACTTGCAGAACGTTTGGAGCCATCATTCAAATCAACAGATTTCCAGCCAGCAGAGATTTTCAATTTCAAGCTTGAAATTTCCAGAGATTTGTCCTTTATGTTCATAGGTAACCATGGTCTTTCAACTTCGGTTCTGTCTATCAATTCAGATAAAGATTGGATGCTGGTAGATACAATTGTGTTTTTTTTTGCAGTTCCATTCTTAACAACAAATTTGAATCTAGTCTTTGGCTTGTTGTCAACTATGAATCTTTCATTGATGGAAAAGGAAGGATATTGTGTACCTTTAGAAATACCAGATGTGGCAAGCAACTTACCGTTTTTGTAAACCTCAACAAACAAGCTCAACTTGGAGGCCCTCTTGTCCTCATGTTTCTTTCCAGTAACCTCAGTTTCACATTCACATTCTTCTTCTTCATGACTCTTGTCACTGTTTTCTTCAGAGCTTTCCTTGTAAACAAAGGTGACTTCAGCTTCAGAGCATCCAACAGCAGCAATACCAGTGTTCAGGTCTTCAAACTCATTATCTTCAGATAGTGTGGACTCTTGAGCATCGGGAACAATTGTTTTTTCTAGAATTGGATGGAACTTCAAGTCAAAGAACAAGTTACCAATGGACTTGGCATTTCTCATGATGCTAGCTTTGATACCTTGCTTGTGAACAGTCTTCGAAGCATCAGATGATTCATCTGCTGAATCAAATAACGTGTTCATGTCAAATATAACTCTACCTATCTTCAAATCCTTTTCATTGTGGCTGTCAGCTAGATCCATAATGTCAAGAATCAAAGGATCAGTCAAATTGTCAGTGATCATGAAGATGTTTTCATCCCAAACAGGATTCAAGGAGTCCTTGACAGTGTTTGATCTAGCCAGGACCTTGTCTCCGGTTAAAGGAGCACCAAACATGAAGTTGACATAAGGATCAACAGATGTATCCAGCTTTGATGATCTCTTAATGTCAGTGGCCTTTCTTAAAGTGATTTCAAGAACACCAATACCCTTGACATTGTCACTACCTTGTAACAGCTGAGGAATGTTCAATTGGAAGGAGAATGGAGGCATTAAAATTGGACCAGCATAGTATCTTATCAAACCATTAACAAAAGGTAACAACCCAGGAATGAACCAAGGTAAATCCCATCCAAATACAGAGTTGTTCAAAACCTTAGCATCAACATCAATGTGAGGAACATCCAACAACTGAACGTTAACTGTTTGCATGTGAGGAAATGGTGTCATCAACTTGAATCTTAGTCTTATTGGGACAGAGAATGCAATGTTGGAGATGCTGGCAACAGGAATGGACACCAACTTTTGGCCTATGAATGCCTTGACCACCACTCTGGTGTTAACATAGTTTTTCAACTGCTTTGAGGTTAGGTCAGTATTTTCATGTGGAGTGAAGGAAAGATTCCAGTCCATAACCACAACATCATTAGCAGTGTTGCCAAAGGTCTTGACCCTCTCAATTCTTGGTGGCTTAATACCAAGACTGAACTCATCAATCCATAGCTTCTTTATAAGCGGAACAGGGATGGTTCCAGGGGTACTTAGAGTGTCATTGACCTGTTCAACAACCATTTGACACACCTGAGGCTCGATTCTTGGCCAGAACTTGTCCAATAGAGTGTTCAACCATTCCATGGACTCATAATCATCCTCAACTTTTTGAACAGTTATTTCCTTTTGGACCAACTCCTTTATGGTGGATCTGTATTTCTTGATGGATGCTCTGTAGTAAATAGAGAAGACTAAAATAACAATGAACAAAGGACCTAGGGAAAATCTAAACTTCCCTATAACAAATGAAAAAATAGAAGCTAAGCCTAACAAAGC
Organism: Hanseniaspora pseudoguilliermondii; assembly: GCA_030573455.1. NCBI lineage: Eukaryota > Fungi > Ascomycota > Saccharomycetes > Saccharomycodales > Saccharomycodaceae > Hanseniaspora > Hanseniaspora pseudoguilliermondii. The sequence goes on along the minus strand of JAJMDH010000109.1, from coordinate 35,785 downwards.
AACTGAATGAAACCAGTCACCGTATGCTACCTCAGGTAAGATTCTGCTTAAAAAGGTCTGTTGATGGGTCTCATCCAGTAAGTCCTCAATGGTCAGTTCATCTTTATTTTCATACCCACCAACTTGCTTCCAACCAACATATGAAGCCTCTGTATTAATGTAGTCATCAACGTCGTTATTTTTCTTTTTTTTATGCTTTTTTTTGTCATCCTTTAAAACAGTGGCCTTGGTTTCCTTGACTTCAACAGTTTCTATGTTTTCCGTCTTGGCTTCTGGAGCTTTGATAGCGTTTGCAACCATATTGTCACTTATTCAAACTCTTTCTTTGGTTTGCTGGAAACACAAATGATAGATGATATGTCAAGCACAGTGTTAAAATACAAAAACAATGTTGTGAACACCATTGGTTAAAAGGGGGGGAAAGGTCACTGAAGGATTCTTTTTTTTCCTGCCCCTAAGAAACATCTGGGATGACAGTCCAGCAATCCCCTTAGAACGACACGCAGAAAGTGTTTCAGTGACGGTACCCGTTTTTTGCAGCAAAAAAAATCTTTGAAACAAAGGGAGAACTTCCCTACATTGTTTATTTATATAATTTGTATTTACGGAATGTACTCCTCCTCTGAGTCTTCAGACGAATCAGTTGAAGCAAGGTCATCGTCACTTGGTAGATTGTAGCTAGGTCTACTGGCAGCTCCGGCTCTTCTGCCCGAAAGTCTCTTTATTGTTGGCAACTCGGAGATTTCAAAGTCAGAATCATCTGACAAATCTACTTCTTCAGCTTCTTTTCTCTTCTCTGCAGCCTTCTTAGTAGGCACAGCTTTAACACTATTATCCTTGCTAGTCACCTTAGCCTTCTTGGTTACTGTTAGTGGTTCATCATCATCCAAATCAACGACTTCATCATCCTCTTTCTTGGCTATTTTTGTTGGTAGTGTAGATTGCTTCTTAGTCTTTTCCGTGGCTAGTGTGACATCAGTTGTGTTCAAGTTAGATCCAGAACTAGCAGGACTGGCCTCTTTCTCTGTGAAAGCCTCCTTTTTAACTATAGGTGTTGGCGTGGATGCCTTTTTGGTTTTGGCCTTCAATTCCTTCATCAGAGTCTTTTCATTAACTTCTTGCTTGATTAAAGAGGTCTGGAAACTGGACACATCCTTTTTGCCCTTCTTGGCTGCTGGTTTCTTGGCTGGCTTCTTCTTGCCTGACTTGGTGGCCTTGTCAGGTATGATGTTGCTTCTGGCATCAGTGTCATATTCGATGAACTTTTGGTACTGCTTAACAAACTCACTCAAATCTTCCTTCCACAGATCCTTATTAGTCTTGTTTCTTAACGTTTCCAATTCAGCTTGCTTCATGCTGATATCCTTGTTCAAGGCATTGTACTTTTCATAAGTCAAAGACCATAACTTCATGTTCAATAGATAATCAAAAGATCCATACTTTTCTTCAGCCGAGTTACTTACCACATTGTCTGGCCCACCGGTTTCCCCATCTTCATTTTGTTCAAATGGATTGATGTTGACAGCCTCACTTTCTTCTTCGTCATCTAAAACTTCAACTACTGCTGATTTGATTCCAGAAAAGTTGAAATCCCCATTTTTGGTTATTCTTGGGAAGTTCAAGTTCTCAAGCTCTTCAACCAACATGCTCTTCTTTTTGTTACCAACCTTCAATTCCCCAGTTATAACAAGATTCAAAAACTTGGCCTGGTAGCTCAATTTATCAATAATCTTTTGCAAATGAGACATCAAATGATCTTTTCTGTCTTGATATAGCTGCAATCTTACATCATAGTACTCTTGTAGAATTTCCTTAGGATCGTTATACTTTCTGATTTTTCCTTTGTGATCAAAGCATACTAAGTTACTTAATGATACAGGAGCAACCAACTTAAATCTTTCATAGAATCCTATTTCTTTGGTCTTCTTGAATTCTTCTTCTGTTAGTGTAATAACAAATCTAATTGTGGCACCATGTTGCTCTTCCATGTCCTTTATCCAGGGTTTCACTTTATCTGTTCCACCCAATCCGGCTAACAAATGCTCCTTGATAGTAGCAATCCAAGTTGTAGGTGGAAGCTCAGTTATCTCAATGGTTGTAGGACCTGTTTGCTCAATTCTACCGTACAATCTGTATCTGCTACCATCAGAGTCTACAGGTTCAGAAATACCATTCCATCCTCTGTACCAAGGAGCCATTTTCTTCATCGGCTTACCATCCATCAAGTTGTAGATATTCTCAACGATGTCTTCAGGATTGAATGGGGGAATGTTAGTACTCCAACCTGTACCAATACCTTCACCACCATTGATTAATATCATAGGAACCACTGGTGCATACCACTCTGGCTCAATGGTCTTTTCATCTTCTTGCAAATAGTTCAATAAGGCACTGTCGTCCTTGTGGAAAATAAACGAGGTTAGTTTGTTCAAGTGTGTGTAAATGTATCTTGCTGCGGCAGCATCCTTACCACCTGTTGCTCTGGTACCAAAGGCACCTTTAGGCATCATCATGTAAATGTTATTGGTACCAACAAAATCTTGTGCTAACCCAACAACGGTCTGAACCAATGATGCATCACCATGATGGTATTCAGTGGCAGCAGACACATACTGAGCAAATGTAGAAACCTTCATATCCCTAACAACATTGTGTTTTAGAGCACCATAAATAACCTTTCTTTGAACAGGTTTGAACCCATCCATGATATTTGGAATGGATCTGATGTTATCAGCCAAAGAAAACAGAATCAATTCTTTGTTGATGAACTCCTTGATAGGAATGACATCCAATGTAGGATCCAAAAATGTTCCGGGTTCATGTTGTCTTAGCCATTCTTTTCTATCATCGGCTCTCTTTTTGGAAAATGCCAATTCAATGTATTCATCCTCATCTTTTTGCAAAGCATGGAAAGATTTTATATGTCTATCCAAATTGGAGAAGTATTCTCTCATTTCTTGTTGAGTGGAAGTACCCAGCCCTTTGTAATATTTGAAGGACCAAGTGCATGTTTCACCTTCAGTTTCTCTCCAAGTCTGGTACTCAGGAATGTTGAAGAATTGTATGGCTTTCTTTACTGGCTTTGTAACTGTTACCTTGATGATAGGAGTGATGAATTCAACCAAAAATCCAGGTATTTCTAACAACCCAGGGAAAGAAGTTTCCAAGAAATTAATAAGCAACCCTTTAATGTGAGAACCATCGTAATCTTGATCAGTCATGATCATCAAGTGACCATATCTCAACGAGCTGACATCAGTGTAAGTTTTCTTATGTTGCAAACCCATGATCTTCTTTATGGCTTGAATTTCTTGATTTTTGTTGACTTGGTCAGCAGATGCATCTCTGACATTCAAGACTTTACCTCTTAAAGGATAACAACCATAGTAATCTCTACCAACAATGGACAACCCAGCAACTGCCAAGGACTTTGCAGAGTCACCTTCTGTCAATAGTAGTGTACACTTATGCCCTTCTCTGGTACCAGCCTTGTTTGCGTCTTCTAACTTAGGATATTCTGTTAATCTACTTTTCTTGGATCCATCAGATTTCTTTAAGGTCTTGTTGGCATTTTCATCAGCAATCTCAAATATTCTATCGGCCAAATTGGTCTTCATGACCTTTTTAACAAAATCGTCAGAAATATCACACTTGGAACCAAAATCTTTAACTCTTGTTGTCAACTGTTCTTTCGTTTGTGAGGTGAATGCAGGATTTTCAATCAAACAATTGACAAAGATGAACATGTTGTTTTTAATTTGGAATGGCTTGACATTTTTCTTTTTCAAGTTTCCAGAAATCTTCTTTATTAATTGATCAGTGATGTAGTTGACATGAGTACCACCTGAAGTGGTGGCAATGGAATTAACAAATGAAATCTGAGAAAAGGAAATGTCGGATACTGCAAAGGCTATTTCCCAACGATCATTCAATCTTTCGTAGATAATGGTTGGGGTTTGAATGTTTTCATCAGCATTTTCTTCTCCTGATTCGATTTTTTTCATTTTCTCCAAGGATTTCAAATACAATTCAACGTAATTTTTGAAGTTTCTTATTTTCAAGTTTTCCTTGTTTAAAGTAACTTTGATGTCTCTAACCGAACCGTTTATATCAAAGACTCTTCTTTTCATGATACTAACAATATCACTTTCTAGTTCTGTCATATTGAATCTCTTTAGATCTGGCTTGAATGTGATTTTAGTATAAGAGTTTTTGTTTGAAAAAGAAGTAATTTTAGGAGGATGACAAGTTTGCATATTGTTTTCCCATCTTTGAATGTACTTTTTGCCTGATTTGGAATCAACCGTTTCCAAAATGAATTCAGTGGAGAATATGTTACATAATTTGGCACCATAACCGTTTCTACCACCAGTAACTTTTTTTTCTTTATCATCATAATTTGAAGATGTTAAAAGATGACCAAAGATCATTTCTGGAATGTAAATCTTTTCAGTCTCATGCATTTCAACTGGGATACCTTGCCCATCATTCAAAACAGTAATAACGTTGTCCTCTGGAGTGATGGTCACATCGATTTTACTCATTTTAGGATCTCTAACCTTATTGTCAGCAGCATTGACTAAGATTTCATCAAATATCTTGAACAACCCAGGAACATATGAAACTTCTTTTTCAACCATGCAATGGGTTTCTGAGTCAAAGGTCCACATTTTGTCAACTTGCTTTTCAACAGATCCCACATAGGTATCAGGTCTTTTCAAAATATGTTCCAATTGAGATATCTTCTGATACTTTTGGGAAGCAGATTTTTGCGCAGCGGAAACCATTTTGGATAATTTTGAGTTTTGGCTATAAAAAATAGATTTATAGTTTTTGAGATAAGGTAGTTTATATCTGATGGGAATCGCCCTTAGTAAAAAACTCAACTTATTTAATTAAAGTAGTATATGGACAACCTCGAATAATCTCTTCAAAAGCAAAATGTTAGTTTATTTTCTTTTGCTAGCCTTAAGTTTATGGTATATGATCTTTCAACAAGCAAGAAATACTACTATATAAATAATTTTCCAAACAAGTAATGTTTTATATTCTCAATTACTCACTTCTTTTTTGGTTCTTTTTTAACTTTTTTTTTTATTGATACTCTCTTTGATTGTTTACCTCTACAGTAAACAAATTCATAGTAAACTGAACAAACACCTAACATAAAAAAAAATATATAACCTCATTTGACGTGTTAGTGTTGATTTCTTTTTTTTTTTTTTTTTGCCATTTTTGGGAAAATATCCCGTTTAGAAACGCGGGTATTCCAAAGTGTCCTGATAAACAAAAATGGCAATTTGATGAGGGAAAAAAGCCAGTATGAAGTTTACGCGTCGCAGATTTTTTTTTTTTGTTAAAATCACGTGCATGGATACAAAAACTAGTCGTTTACTCATAAATCATATATAAATCAAGCCATTATATCATCCACCTGCTCAGCTTCAATTCTTTTGATCAAATCTGACTTTTCATGACCTGTTGTGTTTTCCGTGGTACTAACTTTATCAGCTACATTTTTAGATAAATCAATGAACTTCTGTATAACAGTGTATTCCTTGTCTTGAACAACTTCCAGAATGATAGGCAAATATCTTTCATAGATATATTCCCCGAGTGCAGAAAAATTGTCTTGTGCTGCTACATTCAGCTTGTCATCGTTCATGTCGTTCATTAGTTTGCAAAAGTCTAAAATAATTGATTTTATCATGCCATTTACATTTCCATATTCACTAAATATCTCAAAGACCCCATCTAATAAATTTTCACTGATGAGATGGCCGATGTATTCAGAATCATTGAATGAAACTATGGCAGTGAAAAGCTTCATGCACTTGAGCTTGTTTCTGAATGATGTCTTTGAGTGTCTCATGATTTTGGAAGTTTTAATCAAAATGGAATTCTCAGCCTTCAAGATAAATTCCCTTGATATATCCTTGTGCTCATAAATCATGAATTTGATTATGTCAAACAAGTATATCAAATTGTTGTTTTCAAATGCTGCAAGCTCTAGGTTTAACACTGGTGTCATTAGAGATGAAGCAATTTGGTCGTAGAACAAGGTTAAGAATTTGGTTCTTATGGTGGATTGGTACTCTGAAGTGTCGTCGCAATCTTCTTCATAAAACTCTGATTGGTCAAATTCGTTGTGTTCATCAGAATTACCAAACATTGCTACGTACTTGTCCAAGTTAAAGCTACCTGTTTCAATTTCATCATTTTCCATATTGTAGTCAGCATTTTCATCAGCAATGTTCATTAGCTGGTTTTCATAGAATTTCTCATCTTCCTCATCAACTATTATATCTTCTTCTAAAAAGGCTTCTCCGTATTCTTCCATATCAACATTTTCATTGATATTACTGGTTTCTAAATCATCCTCGTCATCGATGTTGTTTATCTGTTTAACAAACATGGATAAGGCACCTGATTTACCCATGAGGGCAATGTTGTTGTTTTCTTTGTCTTTGCCTTCAGCGTGAGCATCCAATGCATCTTCCTTTTGGATGTCATCGTCAAACTCTTCATCCTCCTCCTTATCGGTGAAAAAATCGTTTTCATCATCAAGAATCTCAGTAACCTTGTATTCAATGTTGGACAAGGATTGTGTGAAAAAATCCTCAACACCACTTGATCCACCAGTGCTGAGCAATGCAAGTAGGGCATGAACCAGTTGAGGCTTCAAATATTGACATTTGTCTTTGATTAGCAAATTGGCCAAAACAGAAATCATGGACAGATCCACTACATCATTTTCTGTGGAGTCCTTCCCACCAACAGATCTGTCAGCCATGTATGCTGCAGATAAACTAGTAATGGAGCCACATTCATCTTTCAGAGACATGATATCGTTTTCAATTATTGCCAGTGATATGTCAGTGGCCAATGTCTTGAGTTCTTCTAGTGACTGGGTTTGAGATTCATTTTCACAGGTGGTGTTGCTCAATCCAGTGAAGACAATTTTCAGCATCTCAAATATCTTGATGTCCACCAGTTTCTGCATAAAGTCCAAACTATCTTCCGTGTGATTGCCCAGGGCAGACTTGGCCATTAAAATACATTCATGGAGCATTTTCATGTTTTGTAAAACTTCATCTATTGTTAGCTGTTGGCTTTTGTACTTAGTTGAGATTTCACTGACTATATTGTCCAAGATGTTCATTTTTTTAGTTATGAATTCCAAAAGTAATGTTTGATCCTCTTGCAAAACGTCCTGTATAACATGAAAATCATCAATGTATCTAGCAAAGACAACATCTCTTAAGAAAGTGAGTCTGGCTAGTTGGCCAACCAAAAACTTGCAATTTTCAGCTTCATCATTTTCTTCATCAGTTAACAAAGAAGATGGTTCAGATGAGGAGTCCTCAGAATGCTCTTTATTCTTAGAAAGAGACATCAATGCTTCGTCATTGAACCATATTTCTTGCTTTCTTTGAGCTTTGATCTTAAATTCTTGATACAAATCAACGTAATTGGCTTTCATTGTTGGATTGTCAATGTCATATTCCAGGATCTCCAAGCAGCTTTCAAAAAGATCGTTTTCCAGTATTCTATAAATGATGTATGCTTCATTGTAAGCCAAAACTGATTTCATTATTGAACTAATCAGAATTAATCTTTGCCAGTCATTTTTGGCTTTGTTCAGGTTGAAATTGTTTATCAAACAAGTCAAGTAATCCCCATCCAGAATGAACTTCTGTGTTTTACTTTTCATGAAGGGTTGGTTCATGTTATCATTGATGATCTTGAGTGATGCTATGAGTTCAGCTACAGATTGATCTAGTTCGGTGGTGGGTAAAGCCACAGGACCAGCTAGTAGCTCAACAAAGTTGTTGTTAATGTTATTATTTCCGATTAAATTATTACTGTATGCATTACTCATGTTCTGTTGCAAGCTGTCAACTTCCAAGTTGGTTATGTCGCCACGTATGGCTATAAGCGATATTCCAGGGACCAGGTCGCTTTGTATATGTTTGATAAAGTCACAAATATGGTCACATCCACTTATTTCCTCAAAACTTAAGGCAATGTCTTTCCCACTGCAATCTCTCCAAACAATAAGTGTTTCCTCTTGTCTTTGATACTCTATATCACCTTCCAGTTGAGACATAATGATGCTATCGCTTGGGGAGTTCTCGTCAACCACGAGCAGAAACGGCTGTATCTGTTCATCGCTTGAGCTGTGTTCCAGCTCTTCATGAGCAAACTTCTTAATTCCACTGACATATCCTGTGCCTACATCTCTCCAGTCACCATTCTCAAGAAAGTACACTTTGACTCTTTTCTTCATTGTCATTGGCTCTATTTCGTTGTCGCTGAAAATGCCATCAATCTTGTCTGTTTCTGGAGTTGTTGGTTCCACTTTGGATTCATACGCAGTGTCTCTACTCTCTGCGTGATACTCTTTGTAGTCTTCTGTTTCACTGTCAGTTGTATAAAATTCACTTTCGCTCTCAATGAAGTTGTTGTTTATTAAGGGTTTGGGTTCAACAAGCATGGGAACCTCCTCTTTGTGTTCATTCTTTTTAATTTCCATGATATGATATATAATAAAGCCTGGTGATTATATAAAGGAAAAGGAAATTAATGTGGTTATGTTGATTGAGATTTCTGTGTTAACTTAGGCTCTTTGATATAAATAAATAAAAAATATAAGTTAATTTTAGGATATCTTTGTTTTCTTGGTAATTGCTTTGTTAGTTAACTTAATTTTTTTTTTCTTTTCCTTGACTATTATTGTTTCTTGGTTTTTTTGTTCATGTTTTTCTGCAATTCCAAAGATTAGATAGCGATGTGATTATCATATATTAGTCAAAAGCACTTGTTAAAGGCATTATTCTCCAATAAGTTGATTAACCAAAATATTGATTTTTTTTTCTCCTTCTTCTCTTTTCTTTTTTTTTCCCCCATATGGAATTTTCTTTCTTTTTTTTTTTTTTTCTTTTTTTCTGTTCAGTTCGCTGGGTATTAGGAGATTTTGCGTAGATTGTGCAGTTTCCTAAATCGTAACTTTTTGCCAAGTTGGGAAATGGCGACTAATTTTCCTTTTTTTTTTGTTTTTTTTTGTTTTCCCTCTCAGAATATTTAGCCGCGTTCTTAATCAATTCGTTTACTTCCGAAAAAGAGCAAAAAAAAATAAAAATAAAGCACATTGTATGCCCACATCGTTATCCATACATCATGTGTTAGCTTACACAAAAATACTATTTAAGCCCCCATCCCATCAAAGCTTCACAACTAAACTGCCTTCCTGGTAGTTCAGTGGAATTATTCCAAACTCACTGGCAAACTTCTTTGATATGAATCTCCCTCCACAGTAATGGCTGCATTGGGGCTGCAAGTATTTCGAGCACAGCTTTGGGTATGTGAGACTTATCAGCATGTCTGGGTCAAGGTACGTGTCTGATTTAGGGCCCTGGTCCACGTCCCATCCACTAGGGGAGTCAATGCTGATGATTTGCGTATCTCCGGATTTCTGTTGATCGATCAGGGAATTTATTATGTCCAAGTAGTGGCCTGGTTTTATTGGAGGCTTGAAGCTGAAGCCGAATATGGCATCAACAATGAACTTCTGCTGTTGAATAAGTTCTTGCAATTTTGCGTTGTTGTAGGTATCCTTGATGACATTGATTTCATACATGTTCTCCAGCGTAGTCACCAACTGCTTGTAAAAAGGCTGTTTGGTGTACAGCTTCTCGGCATTTGGATAGTAAACAGTTGGATTCCACCCCAGAATCTTCAAATGACGAGCACAGACTAGTCCATCTCCGCCATTGTTGCCTGGACCTGCAATTATAAGTATTTTGGATTTGTTCTTATATTGTTGATCAATGGCCAGGGCACATGACAGTCCGGCTAGTTCCATCAGTTGTTCTAGAGTGTAACCATACTCAGGAGACATCAGCTTTTTATCGATCAAAGCAGCTTTTACTGAGTTAAGTAGCATTTTTCTTGTGATGGTAATGATCTTATTGATTTAATCTTTGGTTTATGCCTTTTTTTTTTTATTTATTTTTTTGTTCTTTGTTTAGGATTATAGTTGATTTATTATCAGTCGTATATATAGAGATCAAGAAGGTAAGTCTTACCAATGAAGGGAAAGATTACCTTTGCTAAACATGGCTGATGTATCATTTTTTTATCAAAGCCCTAGTAACAAAAAAATAGGGGTAAAGTCGGATATAAACGCACCGTGCGATTTGGATGTCGCATCTGTTTTAAAAAAATATAAAGGGGGTTCGTGAAAGAAAATGATAGATGGATCATTAGTAAAGATTTGAAAAATTGTATAAAAAATAATAAAAAAAAATAAAAGAATTGAATTGAATATATCATGCTGCTAGTCTGTCATTGCCCTTTTTGATTTTGAATGCAAATTTAAACTTTGGTTTTTGTTTCATCATTGGTATGTCTTTGTTTCCACTGCTGTACTCCTCACTCTTCAACACGCTGTTTATGTTACCGTCTTTTTCCAAGTGGAATGGATCCAGAGGTGAGTGCTCAGTGGTGTCTTGTTGCTTTCTGCTGCTCTCTTTCTTTTCGTGATTGTGCATGTCTTTTGTGACCACAGAACGAAGCCAATCGATCTCCGTTTTCATACTCTCCATCTTCTTCTCCAGATCTGAAATTCTCTTGTCCTTTGCATCAATCTTTCCTTCCAAGTCCTTTAAATAATCATCCTGGGATTCCTTGTATGCTGACAGCTCATAGTCGATGTTGCCTCTTTTGTTGAAATCCATCCCATTGACCATACGAGTGCTGTTATTCAAATGGTTCAAATAACCCATCACACTTGCATAGTTGTTGTTGTTCAAAATGGCATTTCTGGCTGCATCCAAGGATAGGTTGGAATCACTAGGCAAACCATAGTACAAGGTACTGTTTTGTTGTTCAGCTTTCTGTAACTTTCTTCTTTCTTTGTTTTGCTTCAGTTGTTTCTTTGTCACAAAGTTGAACTTGTTGCCGCTGTTGTTCTTCGACATAGGTGCAGAGAATGCCTTGTTGATGTTTTTCGTAACATTTTGCATTGCTTCAGGTACAGAGTTCTCCGGGATTGTGTGTATGTCGTCTGACCCATACACCTGCTTGAACTGAACTGGTGAGTTGTGGAGTCTTTCAAAGGAGATGTCAGCCATCCTGTTCCCATAGTGTCTTCTGGATGGTCTTCCATTGAGGGTGTTCTTCAACTGAGCGTTTTGATAGGCCTCATCAGGGTTTGTCAACAGATCAGCAAATCTGTCAAGATTCGTGTTGTCCTCGTAAAGAGAGTTCAAAGCAGCATTGGACATGATTTGTTCCTGGATTTGCTTTTCAATGTCGGCATCATAGACTCCAAAGTCTGAGTTTTGATGCTTGTTGAGGTTGTTCTTGGTGTTCTTGAGTAAGCTGTCTAAGGGGTTGGAGGTATTTTGATTTGCCAATTTCCCCTTGAAAATTGTTGCTGATCTGTTGCTAATTTTTTTCAAGTTCTCCAGCTGTTGTTGGTATATAGAGTTTTTGATATCGTTTTTGTCCTTGTTCAAAGCTGATGACGATGCACTGCTAGTGAATCTTCTGGAGGTGGTTTTTCTTGAGGGTTTCTTATTTGTTGGTTTGTTGTTTGTCAAATCGTTGTTTTGAGTGTGGTATGTGTTGTTAAAATTTTCCGTTTTCATGTAAGTTTGATTTAGCTCTTCATTGTCACTAGCTTGGTGTGATGTGTCTATGGCAAAATCGTCATTGTTTCGGCCACTGAGCATATCATTAAAGTTCAAAGTATTGATGTGTTGCAAATTCATTAGCGATGACTGTATTTCATTTATTGCCCTTGAGCCCATAAGAGTGTTAGGATTTGAAAAGTCAAACCCAGAGGATCCAGCAATGGAAGGTGGAGGTGGGTTGTGGCTGTTGCCCCTGCTGTTTGAGCTTGCCAGACTGTTTCTCTTGCTGTCATCTTTTCTCATATCAGTTGGTAAAAACATGTTGTCATTGACTTTTTGTTGGTTTGTGTTGTCATTGGCCAAGAAATTGTTAATCCATGATGGGGAGGTTGGTGTTGTAAAAAAGCCCTTGTTATTCATATCCTTGTTAGCTAAGTCATTTTGTAAGTTCATGGTTCTTGACGGTTCATCTTTTTGATCATTCATGTCAACATCTAACATCTTTAATAAGTTATCATCAAGAGTGTTGACATTAAGTTTTTTAGATTCATAATTTTTTAAGAAAAGAGAGGCCACATGGCACCAGGACTGGTCCCTTCTTAGCTCCGCTTCTGATTTGAACTGGACTGTGTCCTTTGACATTTTGATAAAGAACTTTGAGTATTCGCAGTTGTCGTAATCATTGATCAGCACATGTATGATATCATGAAAGTTCTTGTAAACCAAGTTAAAGTCTAAGCTTTGGTGATTGAACACCTGTCCATATGCTTGGAATATTTTTTCAAATATACTTTTGGAATTAACAGTGTTTTTATCATAAACTTCTTCAAATTCATGTTCCTTGATGATAATAACCTTGTCGTTGAAGCTCGTAATGGTGTTGAAGTTTTCAGGAGAAATCTCTTTGCTGGTGAAGTTATTGTCCTTATTGATTTCCATTTTCAATTTTTGTTGTTGGTTATCTTCATGGTCTAATAAAGACACTCCCAAATCAATTAACTTGAAGCATTTTAAGGATTTCAATAGAAACAAGTTCTCATTGAAGGCAAACACATGGTTGGGAATCGATGTCATAATGGAAGTATTGTTGAGGTGATTGATTCCGATATTATTGTTTCTTTTTTTTTTTTTTGTTTCTGGCTTATGAGGTTAACTTTAGTAATATTAGCAAGCCACAGTCCAAAATAAAAAATGTCAGTTTAAATGGTTTCTAGTTATATGGTTTCCTTTTTGGTTTATATATGTTAAGACTCAATAAGGATGGCAAATTTGTTGATGTTATATAAGATTAAACGAGTAAAGCAGATGTAAAAGAAAAAAAAACGAGACTGAGAAAATGTTGATGGGTGGTCGGATTAATGATTTTTATTTTTTTCCGTTGTGCTTTTGAAACCACTTATTTTCCTAAACCGCACCACTTTTTTTTCCAAAAGAGAGAGAGGGAAAAAAAAAGGGCTCACTGGGTTAATCACTGATGAAAGACTCGACAATGAGCTGTTTTTTTATTATCTGGAGAAATGGCATTATGTGAGGGTCAGTGAAAGTAGATTGATGAATGAACATGAAATGAATTTACTGGCATTGATGCTAATCCATTTATATATTGTGTTCAACACAGACAACAAGAAATAAAAAAGGTATTATTACGAATGTGTTAGTTTCCATACATCAACGTATGATTAAACTGATGTAATGAAATTGGTGTTTGAACAAAAAGCGTAATATTTTAAAAATGCACTTATATGGAAGAAACATACACTGTACCGAAAATCATTATTAAAATTTACGCTGTAGGATATTAGGGGTGTATCGAGAACCCTATTTTTTTTTTTTTTTCATGGTAACTCGTCTAGGAATTAATGATACATTGTCACCTGTTGAGCACACAAATGTTGATAACATCTCCGTCGATAATTGAATGAATTTGGGGGGGAAAAAAAAAACACGGTTAATAGTTTGATTTTGAACAAAAAAATCATATAGGAATAATATAGCACAACCACGAGGTATTGAGCCTTTTTTGCCAGCATCTATTCCCTTTTTTAAGATACATTATCAAACCATGATATACATGTGGGTATGATTCGTTGTTCTTTTGTTTCTGTATTCATTTGTGTGTAGATTAGCCCATCATTGTTTTGGGTGGTTTTTTTCCTCCCCCCCCAAATTAAGGTGAACATTATTCATCTCTATCAATCACTCCAACAGCATTTGACTTTTGATTGATGAAAGTAGAATCAATCTCACCGTCAGCTTAGTCCAATTTTGTTCTAGAACAAAAAAAGTGTGAATGAGTGGAAATAAAATTTAAAAAAAATTTTCTTTGCAAACGCTCCCATGTCAGATTCTCAAGTCGTACACCATATGTTGTTGTTTTTTTATTTTTTTTCTTGGAACATGTAATCTTCACAGCGTTAAAGGGGATACTAATGTTGACGTTGTTTTACTAAGAGTTGAAATATAGGTAAAAACACCTAAACAAAATAGTACGATATATCAAGTTATTTCAGATTTGATATATTTCTATTTTTTCAATAAATTCTTAACTACATATCAAAAATGAGTAGCGCAGATTGGAATGTGGATCCTGATAACAGACGTAAACTTTTGAAACTACAAAAATTGGATGGGAACAAGGAATGTGTTGATTGTAAAAACCCACAACCCCAATGGGCCTCACCTAAGTTTGGAATCTTTATATGTTTTGAATGTGCTGGTATCCACAGAGGATTGGGTGTTCACATTTCCTTTGTAAGATCAATTACCATGGACCAGTTCAAAAACGATGAGTTGAAGGCCATGGAACTGGGTGGTAATGACAACTTTGATGCATACATGCAAGCACACAATATTGACACAAAGCTGCCAGCCAAATTCAAATACGACAACCCTATTGCTGAGGAGTACAAGAAAAAGCTTAAGGCTGAAGTCAATGATGAGGACTACGTAGAAACAGACCACAAGGACTTTGATCCATCATCCCTAAACGCTGCCGCTGCTGCTGCTTCTGATGATACAGCAAACGGAAATACTATTATCACTGGTACTGGCGATGTTATCAAGGGCTCCAACTCAACAAACAACAGCAGCACTGCTAGTTTTTTGGAGAAGATGGGCAAGCAAAACTCTGAAAGACCTGATAACCTTCCCCCTTCAAAGGGCGGCAAATACTCTGGGTTTGGTAACACTCCACCCATTGACACAACAGAAGCCAAAAAAGGCGCATCTGTCACCCTTGACAAGCTTCAAAAGGACCCTCTAGGCACCTTGAGCTCAGGATGGAACATCTTCAGCAAGGCCATAAACAAAACCGTTGCTGATGTTCAAGAAAACGTCATAAAGCCACATGTTGAGCAGTACAACAACGGGGAGTTGCAGGAGGAGGCCATGAGAGCTGCCCAGCAATTTGGGAGCAAGTTGAATGAAACAAAGCAGTTTGGTTTATCCGCTTGGTCCTCCTGGTCCAAGTCCCTTCAAGAACAGTATAACGACATTCTGGGCGAGGATCACCCAGATACCACCAAAGAAGAAGCAAATGAAAACGCGAAGTTGAAGCAGTTCAAATCAGTTAAAAACAAAGAATACGAAGAAGAATCCTGGAATGATTTTTAAGCCTGATTAGGATTTGTTTGTTTTTTTTTTGTTTTTTTTTTTTTTTTGGAAGTGTTTCTGTAAAATGAAAACATGTTGGAAACTTATATATGCATAAATGACAATTTTTTTAATTTAAGTTATTCTTTACCGTTTCTCAAAAAAGATGACAACTTTAAGGATGCCACTGGTTGTTCTCTGTCACTGTTATAGTGATTGTCTTTAATCTCCTCATTATTTGTCTTATTCTGATTGGCATTATCATCGATGTCTTCATCAAACACAAACTCCCCAATATCCCCATGATTTAGCTTTGATGAAGTTGACTGCTGGGAAACTCGGTTCAAGAAAAATCTTCGAGGTCCGTAGGGTTTCAAATATGATATTTCATTTAATGAAAACGGGTTTTTGTAATATAGTCCCAAAGAAGCAAAGCTTGATGCCAAGCCAATCAAATCCCCCGCAACGACATCTGACATAAAGTGTCTATGGTCTGATATTGATGTTGAGTTCACCAATAAAATCATGAAAATTGGTATGCCGTAAACAAACCCGCTTATTGAGTCCCTGGACTTGAACACCTTGAAGTTCTTGGCAAGAAGCACAAATAGCATCATGAAGTTTGTGGACACCACAGCTGCATGTCCACTTGGGAAGGATTGAAATCCCACTTGAAGGACTCTGCCCCTTGCATTGTTTCTACAAATGGAAACATCTGCCGTTCTTGAAGGCGTTGGTAAATGGAGGTTGTAATCAGGACTGCATCTCGAAATGAAATCCGGTCTTGGCTTTCCTACAAGGTTCTTCAATATGGAAACAACAAACACTTGCAAAGAGTTTGCAGTCAATGTTGAAAGACAGTTGACATGGAGGTTCCAATACAACTGTTTTTTGGAGTACACCTGCTTGTTGAAGTACGTGGTGGTTATGCCTAATCCAAATGGTAAAACAATAGAGGATAAGAACAAAGCAATCATTGGAAATGCAGTTTGATTATTTGCGTAATGTCTTTTGCTTATTTGCGGATCATTCAACGAAAAATCTTGTATTCTTGGCTGGGAAAATCTTCGCCATAGTGTACACACAATTATGAAGAATATGTGAAAAATCCATTCGAAAATGTACGTTATTGACGTAGGCACTGAAACAGAAAACCCACTTACGTCTATGTACATGTCATTAGGAAATAAAGTCTCAACAAGTAGTCTCATTGTTTATTATATTTTTTTCTTTTAAAAACGAATGAAAATGGCAAATATGTTTCTAGTAAGCTGTTATAATTGGTTTTAGTTGTATAGATATGTATTTTATTGACTTTGAAGTTAAATTGGTAAAGAAAAGAGGGGAAAAAAAGAGTTGTGCTTTTAAAAAGAGGTAACTTCAACCTTAAAGGTTTTGTATCATTGTGACTGGTATGCTGCATTTAATTTATATTTACATTTATTTATTTTTTTTGCAATTAATTAAAGCTAATGATGAAAGCAAAGTCAACTTTTTTTTTTTTTTTGGATCAAAAATTAATGCGGTAATATGACACGGCATATCGGAAATAAAAATCATCATACACTGGAATAACTCCTGTTTCTACAAAAATCTCCAAATCTATCATAAACTATATATACTTTGGCCATGTTATAGCATGTGTTCAAATTGCTTTGACTTTCTATTCTCTTTTATCTTGTCAAATTGACCTGTGAAGACATTCAAAAATAACTCAAAGTACTCTTTACATACAACTATGATGTGCTTTCCTATACTCTCCATTTTCTTGGTTTTATTTGAGAAAGTGCCATTGGTCTCAGAGATTGTGCTCTTACGGGAGCCTTCACTTGATACTGGTAAGGCTAAATCATTTGCACTCAAGCTAATAAACAAAGCAAACGGAACTAACCATACCAACAGACCAAAAAATGATGCCACTTGTGGGAAATTGTATTTAGGCTTTACTTTGTAATTAGGATCGTATCTGTATTGTGGTGGAATAGACTCAGGCTTGTTAAAAAAGGAAAACCAGAGGTAATGGTTCAGAAATACTAGTATTATGGAAAGAATAAAGTACATGTTCTTCAGGTTGATGAATGGAAACTTGTCCAAGTTCTTATAGTAAACCAAGTGAGAGAACATGCTGAACAAACACAACTTGATAGGCAATCCATCAGCAAACATCAGCAGTGTGTATGTAGCTATAATACCAAAAACCAGCTTTGATAGAACTTTTTTTGTATAAACAGTTTTGCTTTCTATGATTTCACTTATGTAGTAAAGACCAGATGCCAAGGATAAAGTCAAAAACACAAACCCAAGCACAGTTCCAATGACTGCTAGAATGTTAAGGACAAACATGGTTTTGATTACAGATAATGAGGGGTATTCTTGGTGTATAATATTCTTTTTTAAAAAATAATGATTCGTTATAGTATTATAATGTTTACTTGATTTAATGAATATAGTCTTTGAAAAAGCTTCGGTGTTTAGGACAACTTGTGTGTATTGAAAATCATATTCACAGCTGAGTCTTCCACGTTGACCTTTTTTTTTTTTTTTTGAAGCGCTTTGAAAAAGACTAACATTAAAAAAAATTTTAAGCAAATCACGTGAAAGCTGCTCCAAAAAATGCAAAAAAAATGTGTAGAACTGCCTATTACCAGATTCGAACTAGTGATCTTCGCATTACAAGTGCGACGCCTTGCCAACTTGGCCAAACAGGCAGATTTTACAAAAGTTCGCAGATATCACTTTTTTAAGTTCCGCTGGTTTTGTTGACTTTACCACAAGTCAAAATGCAACAAAAGCTTTAATATAAGCACTGTAGTATACACTTTCAATACACAAAAGTTATATATATCTATATTGAGTTTATTGGAAATACACATTGTACATAATAACCTTTGAAACGTGACTGGGAAGCATTGAATGTTGACTTCTTTTGTAAAATCAATGTTCATAATATACTATGTTTTAATGAAGATATGATAAGACAATCACAAATGTAATGTTTTACAATGTACATAAGTAAGTGAGACATAAAACTTTGGTTTATTTGCTTTAAAAAGAAAATAATGATTTCTAAGATGTTTTAGCAATTTGTGGTTTTAGTATCTTATTTTATAATTTTTTTTTTTTTTCTATTGGGATTGTTAATATACAAACGTAGTTTATTTTTGCAGCGGTCTTAGCAAGCCACATATACTAGACCTTATAGTTTAAAGGGACATCATCGCAATGGCAAGAGTGAAAGTATAAAATAAATAGTTCCACGCTCTGGGTATATCTTTTAACAGCTTTTTTATATTGTTTTAATTTAATCAATTGAATATTTTAAAGTCATTTTTTTTTTTTTTTAAATTTTTGTTTTTCTTGGTGTCGCATATTCAATTCTCTACGTTACCAATTAATATACTTAGTTTACAATTGTGTTAACTTGTATGCAATAACATTAAAAAGTTTAAAAATGCTCTTTATTAAGTTAACTAATCTTTAATGTAGTATTGTTTAAATGTAAACACTAATTTCACGTGATCAAGTGTAAATAAAACCGTGGATGTGAGATTTGATCAGGATAATTGTTGATTTGTCGCCGACATAGAACCGTTTTTTTTTTTTTTTCAATTTTCTTCCTTTCTCTTTATTTATTCATATTAAATACTCATTAATATTGAAAAGGAAAGTAGAAAAACGTCAACTTACCCAAACTCTTTACAGAATATTTGCTTAAAGGAGAAACAAAGAAAATAAGGCTAACATCAGTTTCTGAAATTTATCATTAGACTTTAATTATTGTTTAGAAAACAAAAAAAAAAAAAAAATAACTTTAAATTTCTTTATCCATGACAATCAGTACTGAGATTAGTAACGAAAACTTATATGAAGCTAAAATAGGCAGTAATATTGAAAATATAAATGAAATCAAAAGCGAATCTACAGTGTCTATTGAAATGACTGAGACATCGAGCTTTCCTCAGAACGGAAAAGCCTCAAACTCTTGTGAAGCATGCAGAAGATTGAAGAAAAAGTGCTCAAAGGATCTTCCTGCATGCAAAAGATGCTTAGAAAAAAACTTGAGCACTGAATGCTTTTATCCAGGTAAAAGTAGAAGAAGGACAAAAGCAGAAATGGAACAATATAGACTTGAGCATCCTGAGGAGTTCAAAAAAAGAAAAGTCTCGACAAAGACAGAATTAAGAGATAATTCAACACCTGGTTACCAATACACCAACAACGACACAAGACAAGGGAGAATAGAAAAAGAAAGTAGCAACGATTTCTCTCCTTTGTCAACTGTGAATAACGATAGTAAGATAAAGGTGACTCAAAGCATGACAACGCCACTTTCATCACAAATGTATAATTCATTACTGGGAGCTAGTCACCAACCCAAAAACAATGGCTTCCCATTCAAAGATATAAAGCCTGTGGCATACCCAAACATGGCTTCTAATTTTGACACAAACAACCCATTAAGCAAAAACCCACCTTTATCCACAACAATGCCCTGGTCTTTCCAAAACAGAGCTACCAATAGCAACATCTCCTCAAACTTGCCATCCATTCCCATATCCGCTGATAGCATACAGTACGAGACTGTCAGGGCTATTTTCAAAGGTGGGTACCCTAGCCAGAGTAACAAGACATATTGCTTGACAAAGAAATTAGTAACCACTGCGCTACATGCGTATTTCAGGCACAACCACAGAACGTACCCAATGATTGATAAACTCAAGTTTCAAGAACGTGTTTTTGAAATCAATAACTTTGATGAACTTGCCGAAGTAACCACCGATGACAGTAACGAGATATTCAAGTTCATGTTGTACTTCATGCTAGCGATAGGATCAACAACATTGCACAGAGCAGGGACACTGGAAGAAGAGTTCATTGGCATCGAAGAGCACCTTTCATACCTGGGTATGCAAAGATTCCAAATAGTGATGAAGTACCAAAGCATGGATACCATCAGATGCTTGATATTGCTGGGTGTTTATTCCTTCTTTGAGCCCAAGGGAATCAGTTCATGGACCATTGGAGGGATCATCTGTAGACTTTGCATAGGATTGGGGTTGAACAAGCAGCTTACAGGGAAAAAAAAAATGTCGAGCACAGCATATGAACTGGAGTTGAGAAATAGATGCTATTGGTCCACATATTGCTTTGAAAAGCTTGTCCACTTGTCTTTGTTAAGAGGTGATGGTGGCTTGGATGTAAATGATTGTGATATACCCTTGCCAAAGCCATTGTATCCTGATGTGGAAGAGGAGGACATAAAAGTTAACAATATGATGATCAACTTGAGAATCCTTGAAAATAAGATATACCAATCTCTGCACACCATCAGGGCCGAGAAAAAATGCAAGAACTATACCAGAGAACAGAGACTGAGCTTGATAAATGAGCTTCAAAAGGAAATAGACGAGACCTTCCAAGCATACAAAAAGGAGTTCAAGATGGTCAAAAACTCATCACCCGTATCATCCATGAATGAAAATGGTGACATTTCATTCCATAGGTCAGAGTTGTGGCTGGTGATGAGATATGAGCAGTTTCAGATTTTGCTTTATAGACCCTCAAGAGTCAATAGACGCTTGCTTCCTGAAATGCTGAGCAAGCTGGGTAATGTTTGCCTGTCATCACTACGACACAATTATATGCTTTATCAGCAAAAGAAAATGCCATTTAACTGGGTGACCTTGTTCAGAGCACTGAATGTATGCAATGCCACCTGTGTTTGTTTGTACAACTGGTCCATAAACCTGAATGACTGTGAAAGAGAGTTCAAACAGATCATCGAGGTATTGAACAACTTTGGACCCAAGTGGTATGCTGCGAGAAACTTTGCCAAGGCCTTTGAAAACATTTCTAAATCATTGCTACAGTTCTCTTTACATGTGAACAAAAACAACGATGACGAGTTGCACCAGTTGAATTTTGCATTGTTTGGACCGAACAGTGAATACTACGACATTATGGATGAAAATGACGTTGACATATCCTGGTTAGACTTCATAAAGTAAGAATTTCTATATATAAATAAAGTATATTTATATGTGCATCAATGGCAAGCTAATGAAGAAGTTAATGATGAGCTGTTTGAGCTGTACTTGTAGTAACCAAAAATGGCTCCTAATGTCATAGAAAGCATCAACCATCCGTTGTAGGTCATAAATACTAACATTAACATGAAGGAGTAGAAAACCTGTAGCCCATATAAAACTGATTCATGTTGGCGAGATTTTCTTTTACTTTCTTCAGTTTCATTTGAAATACTCTTCTGTAGCTTGTATTGATTAAATTTGAACTTGAAATATTCATAGAAGTAAGAACTTAGGAAAATAACAATGCAGGACAAAAACATGTGGAATTTTGTCTTTATATGCCATTTTGAGCTTATAACACATGTATTTTTGTAGTTCCAAGTAAACAGCATGGCCATTGAACACATTTCGTCACTGTCTCCCATATCTGGCATATCGTGCATAGAGTGATCCATGATAAGTGTATATGTATAAAAACAAGTTTATGGTTATGTTCTTGTTGTATTCTGTTGGAAAGATAAAGAGCCTACGGGACCATGTTTATGTATCCATGTCCATGAACTCAAATTTCTCTCAGTTTGGATGTAATTTGTAGGGTGCAAAAAAAAAAAATATTTGAGAAAAAAAACAACATGGAGAGGATTCTTCCCTACAAAAGTAAGATTTACGAATCGGATATACAATCAACAAAGCAGTCGTTGTGTGGAGCAGCTATGACATTAATACATATCATTGTTGATCATTGATATCAACAACAACAACAACAAAAGAGAAAGGTTCTTGTGAGTTCATTAAAGTTTGTAAAGATAAAAAAATCTAACAATATATATATTTATAGATCATTACTTATTGTATAATCATCATACAATTTATAACTTGTTACCGTTGTGGAAGTTCTTACCAGCGAAGACAGCCTTGTCACCTAATTCTTCTTCAATTCTTAACAATTGGTTCAACTTGGCTAATCTTTCGGATCTGGCTGGAGCACCGGTCTTGATTTGACCAGATCTTAAACCAACAACCAAGTCAGCAATGAAAGTATCTTCGGTTTCACCGGATCTGTGGGAAACCATAACACCCCAGTTGGCGGCGAAGGAGTCGTTGGCAGCCTTGATGGATTCAGTTAAGGAACCGATTTGGTTGACCTTCAATAATAAAGCATCAGCAGCCTTCTTTTCAATGGCGGTCTTGATTCTGATTGGGTTGGTGACAGTTAAGTCATCAGCAACGATTTGGACACCGGCAGTTGGGTAGAAGTGGGACCAGGCTTCCCAGTCATCTTCAGCAAATGGATCTTCAATGGAAACAATTGGGTACTTGGCAATCAAGGACTTGTACAAGTCAGCTAATTGAGGACCAGTTAACCACTTGGCTGGGTCGGAGTTAGGGTTCTTGAAGTCTAAGTCGTACTTACCGTCCTTGAAGAATTCGGAGGAGGCACAGTCCAAACCAATGTCAACCTTACCGGTGTAACCAGCAGCAGCAATGGCATCGGTGATCAAGTCTAAGGCTTCTTCAGCAGTGTTGATATCTGGAGCAACACCACCTTCGTCACCAACATTACCGGCGGAACCACCGTATTTCTTCTTGGTCAAGGACTTTAAGTGGTGGTAGACTTCGGAACCCATTCTTAAGGCTTCAGAGAAAGAAGAAGCACCGGTTGGGGCAATCATGAATTCTTGTAAGGCTAAAGCACCACCAGCGTGGGAACCACCGTTAACAACGTTCAAGAATGGAACTGGTAAAACTAATGGACCCTTAGCTTGGCCGTAGGCTAATTCGTTTAAGTGAGCGTACAATGGGACACCCTTGGCAGCGGCAGCAGCCTTGGCAACAGCCATGGAGACACCTAAGATGGCGTTAGCACCTAACTTGGCCTTGTTTGGAGTACCGTCTAATTTGTTCAAGAAGGCATCGATCTTTTCTTGGTCAGCAACGTCGATACCGGACTTGATTAAGGCTGGGGCAATGACTTCGTTGACGTTGGCAACGGCCTTCAAAACACCCTTACCTAACCACTTGGACTTGTCACCGTCTCTTAATTCTAAGGCTTCGTGGATACCAGTGGAAGCACCAGATGGAACGATGGATCTGAATAAACCTTGGGCGGTGGTGACTTCAACTTCAACGGTTGGGTTACCTCTGGAGTCGTAGACGGATCTAGCGTAAACTTTAGTGATAGACATTATGATTATTTTATTTGGTATTAATTTGAGTAAATTAACTTATCTGGTTATAGATTAGTTATTTTTTTATAATAAAAAAAAAAAATGTTAACTATATATGATAATATGTACAAATGAATCACCATGATAGATGCTTTGCTTATATATTGAACGAAACTTGAAGCTTCATAGCCACTAAAAGTAAAAATTTTTCTTCACAAAATTTTTGGTAAAATAAAAAAAAAAATGTAACCATATTTGAAGAAAATGATTTATAGGAATCTGGGAACACATCATATATTTTTGCGTTGGGTGATCTTGAATCAGGGAAAAATAGCAACAGGCAAATAAGCTTGGGAAGTATTACAGCAGAACCACTCTGTAGACCTTTTTTTTTTTTTCCCACTGCAAAAGTCATCTGCTAATAAGATTATCCTGGTGAGAGAAAAAAAAAATAGGTTCCTTATTTTCTTTGTATCCTACTGATCTTCTTCTCACCAGATAGTGGAACCTCTTTCTTTTTTTTTTTCACGTTGGCAAAAAAAAAAAAATAATTATATATTCACACGCCACTTTTCAAAGTTCCTTTCCAGTACCTGATTCACTTAATTTTCCAAAAAAACAAAAAAAAAAAGAAGCTTCTTCAGGCGGGTTAACCCTTGTACCATGTTGCCTGTGAAGAAAAATGACCTTCCATACATTCTGCAGCAAATCACGTGCAGAGCACATTATCAAAAAAAAAAAAAAAAAAAAAAAAAAAAAAAAAAACCAAAAAATACCATTCCACAGTGCTCCAAATTTAATCATTATCATATAATTACAATTCCTAATAAGTTAAAATATTTTCTATATCCTTCAAAAACTTGGTTAAAAAAATCCCATTGAAACCAGTGTTATCATTCAAATTAACTCTGCATTCCTCTTTCATTTTTTCAAACTCAACAAAGACACATTCAGAGTACAATTGCAACCACTCATCAAAGGAATCATTATATCTCTTGTACTTTATATGAATGCTAGCAATGATCTTCTGTGTTCCAATACTGTCCCCTTCTTTCTGTATCCTTTCCAACTTCATTCTCAAGTGGGTTATGAACTTACAATATTGAAAGATCAACTGGAATATGTTGAATTCACAGCTGCATATGTCAATGTTTGTCAACCACATCTTCATCATGATGTTTGTCATGACATTGTTCAGTTCAGACACATACTCCTTCAAGATCATGTTCTCCAGGTCCAAAATCTCTGGAATTTTGTTCAACTTAAACACTCCGTTAGCAACATACTCGTGTATCGCCTTAATGAAAAGTTTCATTCTGTACTGCAACTTTTTTAATGACAAAATATCCATTCGGGAGTCATTCAATGACTTTATCCAGTACTCGTTCTTGTTGATCTCCAAAAAAATATCCAGCATGATTTTTTTCATGTAGTAGTAATTCATCAATTTCCGCTGCACCATTTCTAGCTGCATTACCAATGTCTTGGTGAGCACTATGCTCAATGGGAAACTTACATTCAACTGTAGCTTCATGTAATTTGCACTTACCAATTTCGTGTTTTTCCTTTCATTCCCTACATTCATCAATTGATTCCCATACTCACTCTCTGTGTTGGTGACTGATGGTAAAAGCATTTCCTTGAGATCCTTGAAATTTCTGTAATTATGTCCTGTTCCATCATTGTTTACAACGTTCTTCGCATCCTTTTGCAATTGATTAAAGTTGTTCACATGGTCCAATAATGTCTTATCATCGAATATTGGCATGATCGTACCAAAAAAGTTTATTTCATCCTCCTTTCCAAAGTTTTTGTAAACTGCAACAAATCTGTTTTGTAAAACTGTTAAGATATCAAAAGTTGGGTACTTTGTCAAATCCAATAAAGAGTTGTTCAAAAATAACAGCAAGTTTTCATCTTGAGAGTCCACTTTGTAAACATAAAAGTCCAAAAGCTTCGGGATTAACTTAGATACTTGATACTCTTCCTCCAAAAGCCTTAATATAATTTTGTTACTGTTGTTGTATTGAACATCCAAAAATTCATTAAACAAATTGACATCCTCAAATATAGTACACGTCAAAACTGGCCACTTCAAGGTTCTCATGTAACTATTGATGCTATTTGCAGTTTCAGAATCTACTATTTGCTTTATTTTAAGACTATAAAGTCTCTTAAGCTTCCCTATTTCTAGTACCTTCTCTAATATGACTTTGTCATTGAACAAAGGCTGTACAAATTTGATGAAATCGTCCAAGCCATCCTTTAGTATATTGTATTTGATTTCCCAAATTCTTTCCGCATCCAACTCTTGATTCTCACCAAGAACATCAGTAATCATAAAGTCAAACTTTGAAATGTTGTCACTGTCCTCATTGATCACACTTCCTTCATTTATCCACAAATTCAATAAATAAACATATCGGTTTAACACACATGTACCCGGTACATATGTGCTCTTATCCACTTGCGTCATATCTTTGTTGACAAAGACATTATGTGTGTTTTGAAGCATCCTCTTCTTATATGGTATTCTTGCATATTTCCATATAAGTGCCAAAATGGTCATCCCCTGGGGTGTATCTGGCAACCTTGTATCATAGCTTATCCAACCATCTATATCCACAGTGGTCTTGCTTGATGAGTTCAAATCAACCCCTATATTGTTGTCTATTGTTTGCATGAATAGCTGAAACTCAGCAATATCTCTATCTGTATTAACACTCATGGTAAGCCTCAATATGTACTCCTCAAGAACATTGACGGCATCATGCACAAGGTTATATTCATCCATCTTTTTGATTTCATTTTTCAAATTGGACAGAACCACTGTGGAGTTATAAAATTTGTCTGTTTCGATAAACCTCTCTATCAGGTTGTTGACCTTAGTGATATACTGTGATATGATACAATTGATAACTTCCGATTGACAGTAATCAATGATCATCTGGCCAATTTTCTTGGCACTGATTTTACTCACTAGCTCACAAGCATTTTGTAGAAATATTATCATTCTACCCAAAGGTATGTAAAAGTTATCAATCAAATCCTTCAAAGATGTTGTTGCTCGCAAATAAGTTTCAGTTAAGTACTCAACTTCAATATTTTGATGGTTTTTTAGTAGCATTAAGTTATCAATGTTATGATCGTCATGGTTGAGATTATCCAATCGTGCATTTTTAGCCAAGTGCTTAGTGCCTTTTGTTCTATACTTGAAGTAGTCCGTTTGAAAACCTTGAATAAATATGGTAATGTTAATAATGAAGGCCTTGTAGTTGATGTTTTCTTGTGTCATCAATTCTTGATTTGCCTTCAAACCTTGTGATTTGTTTGATGATTGCAAACTAATATCATAGCTATTAAAACTATTCATTGTTTATATAAGCTTGCTGTTGGTTTTCCTGATTGGTTAGTATATGTTGAGTCTAAAGAACTGAGGAAGTATATATGTTTTTTTGTGTATTAAATTAAGTTTACTGCTTGAAATATGAAAAAAAAAAAAAAAACATACGTAAGCCATTGGCGTTATTTTTCTTTTTTAGTGTAGCGATTAGTCAAATGAGCACCTTCTTTACGCGTTTCACGTGATGTATTAGTTAAACAGAGAATCTCTTCAAAAACAAACAAACAAAAAGTAGTCTAAATGCTCAATAAATAAGTTTTTTGAGTAGATCATAAAAGCCAAGAGTCATTTGTATATTAAAAAAAAAAAAAGCGGATAAACTAAACTGTATTCACATTTTTCAAAATCTGAAGAACATGTAGATGTTTCTAAACTAAAGTTTATAGCACTAGTTAAGGAAAACTGTATTTATTTTTCAGAACCTAGCATACCTTATCTCCGATATTACGTATTTCCTAATTAGGAAAACCATCCATGCTTTTGTCTTTTCTTTTTTTTTTTTTTCCATAACCGCTCCACACATGAGCAGCATTTTCATCTATTAAAAATTTTACGTCTACTCTAAAAGAGACATATTCATGAAGGCACTTTTTTTTTTTTTTTGCCACTTTAATTATATAAATGTATCATAATTTATATACTTTTTAAAAGAAATTAATCTTCTTTCAAAACCATACTTACCTTGAGATTAAATTTGGTTGGTGTTCTAGGACACTCGCCATATACATTTTCAGAGCACTTTCTATGTCTCTAACATTGGCAACGATCTCCCCGTGTTTATAATAAACTGTTATTAACAAACTGTTTTATTATCTCTTCTAAAGGTATTGTATCCAATCCTTTTAAAGACATTCACATGGTCTTTTTTTTTTGTCAAAGAAAGATTAAGATCGAATGGATTTATAGTTTTGGATACTTATACAAAGTCTAACTATTGTGATATCATAAAATACTCTTTTTTTTTCACATATAGATGATTGATTTATTAACTTTATGTTGAGTTTTGGCTTTTTATGTATTTATACATGGAAAGAGGATACTGAAATCCTGTTGATTGTTGTAGTTGAGTCATCAACAGATGTAGTTTTGCTCTGCTGCCTGAATTTAAAGATCATATGATTTTATTTCTGAGATATGGTTTTTTAGATACATGTTGAAAACATCAATTAATTGTGTGGTGTTGGTACCCCCACATACCTGATACCATTTAATTCTGTTATTACTTTGAATCTTCTAATTTTGTATAAAAGTATCAATAAGCATTGATGAAAGGGGGAGAAGAAGAAGAAAACTTGAGAGACTGAAGTTCAAGCTCTGATTTTATTGTTGATTGATTATTGACATTGCAGAAGTTTTTTTGGAAGAGGTTTTTAGTTAGCTTTGGATTTTTTTAGCCTGCAGTTCTTCGGATTATTTTGTGTGATGGTTTTTTTTTGAATATTGCTTTGAAATGCAGAATTACAGTACTGCTGGAAAAGTTTTGGAAACATTACTCGACGGCGGTACACTATTCAATCTTTTGGAGCTCTTTCTCAAAGAACCGTAACTGACTTATGAAGGAGAATACGGGCTTTTAATTGAAGAGGTGTTTGCTGATTGTTTTCTTCTGGGATGACTGATCTTTGTTTGATAATTTTTCATAAGATATTATCATCAAGGAACTTGTTACTTTTTATTTTTTGTTTTCTTTTGATTCTTTTTTTTTTTTTGAAATGTGATTTTCTTTTCACTCAAGATTAGGTTCATCAGAGTCTTCAAGAGAAGGCATTAGGTAACCAACCTATACAGGATGTTTTCACTGTTCTGAGCGACCATATACACTATGCTTGATTCCGCCATTACATTTTTTTCCGAGCTTATCAAAATGTACTAGAAGATTAAGAACATGTAAAGAGAATGTTTGTTTTTCTTTTGAAGAACTTACTAGTATTTTTGCGTGTTTCTTTTTCTTCAATACGGTCATTAACGGACAATGGGTTTTGAATGGTATTAACTAGCATTACTGTTAAATAAGGTTATACCATCGAAATTGGGGGACTTATAAAGCATTTGGAGTCTTTTTTGATTAACATAAGCTTTTGTGAAAGCAGTTGTCAGCTCCAGCACGGTGCTTAAGTCTAATGGAATTGTCAGGAATTTACTGTGTAAAAGAACAATTTTTGTATGTCATTGAGTCTGGATTTATCTTGGATTCTTTACTTGATTATTGTTTTTTGAGAGTATATTTTTCCTAAATGGAATGCAAAGGTGATATTTTTAATACAAAAAGCTAGGAGACTTGTTTTTGGATTAAAAGAATTTTCTTTTTTTTCTTAATAAAACTTGTTCTCTTGGTGAAATTTTAAAAAGTTATGATTTATGGTTTGTGATTATGTGGTTATGGGTTTTGTATTTTGTTCAGTCCTCTTTTGATTGCAGCTTGTCTGTGATTAATATGGCTGATGAGATGCACAAACTTTCATAAGCTACATACTTGCTCATTTTTTAATAAAAGTGATTATTGACTTTTTCTTTTAGAAAATTTCAAAAATCACGGGCTTCAAAACGATGATTAAATGCTGAATGCTTATGTCGTAATAAGCTTGCATCTTTGGTTTTATTTCTTCGGAAATAAAATGGTTCATAGGTCCAGGATACAGTGTAAAGAGCATGAAATTTTAAATTTTGTGCGGCTTATGGCTTACTGGGCTTTATGAATTCATGCATTGCTTGTTGCGGTGCTTGCGTTTAGGTTTATTTTAAGATGGTTTTGTTTTTATTCTGTAAAAGCTTAATTGTCTTTGGTAAACTGAACTTGTGTTTTATTGGTTTGTTGCATTTATGCAATAGATCATAAGACACTTGATAGCATCATTTTAGTTTTAGGCCTTTTCTCTTCTATAGCTAAAGTATTTTTTGTACTTCTGCTAAGAAGAAGCACAGTCATTACAATATAAGCCTTTGCATTAGAAATAAAATTGATCTTTAGCTTAAGCCAGCAACTCTTTTAAGAGCTGTTGACTTATGTCCAGGACAGATCTCATAATTTTTGGAACCTTTTCTTCTTCTTTTAATAAAATTACACTCTCTTTAATAACTTCTGATTGAATAATCACACAAACAGGTGTTTGTAAGTACATTAAAGATTGTTTACAAAGAGTGAAGTTTAAACTTGTTTCTTGCTAATCACGTGATGTTGCTATACAAAAAGTTTCCAACGTATATTTTTTTTTTCCCTCGTAGATGTGTTGGTATTTTTGCCAATCTCTAATTTTTTTTAACTTTTTTTTGCCACCTTATAAATGATTAAGAAATATATAAAAAAGAGTTGAAAAAACAGAAGGATAATTGAACATCTAGTAAATATATAAAGAAACCAAAGAGTAAATCCATTTAATATAACTTGTACAATATGTTTTTAACAAGATCTGAATACGACAGAGGTGTTTCCACATTCTCACCAGAAGGAAGACTATTTCAAGTTGAATATTCATCAGAAGCCATCAAACTAGGTTCCACAGCAATCGGTATTGCAACATCCGAAGGTATTGTATTGGGTGTTGAAAAGAGAATAACATCATCACTACTTGTTTCAAACAGCATAGAAAAAATTATGGAAATTGACTCACATATAGGGTGTGCCATGTCTGGGCTAACCGCTGATGCCAGATCCATGGTTGAACATGCAAGAGTAAGTTCGGTTTCTCATGATCTATATTTTGATGAGCCTATTGCAGTTGAGGCCTTAACACAATCCGTATGTGACTTAGCCTTGAGATTTGGTGAAGGAGCCTCAGGTGAGGAAGAAAGATTGATGTCTAGACCATTTGGTGTTGCTCTATTAATTGGTGGGTTTGATAAATTAAAAGGATATCAATTGTACCATGCGGAACCCTCAGGAACTTTCTATCAATTTAAGGCCAAAGCCATTGGATCTGGATCGGAGGGTGCTCAAAGCGAACTTCAATCTCTTTACAGAAACGACCTGTCTTTAAAAGAGGCACAGAAGATTGTTTTGAAAACCTTAAAGCAAGTTATGGAAGAAAAGTTGGATGCCACAAATGCTCAAATATGTACAATTACTAAGGAAACTGGATATAAAGTGTTTTCTGAAGATGAAACTAAGGAAATTGTTGATGTGATCTATAAAGAAGACGAGGAGGAAGAAAAGAGACGTCAAGAGGAAGAAGCCGCTGAAGAAGACGATGAGGATGAGGATGAAGATGAAGACGATGTCAACATGAATTGATTTGTTTTGTCCAGTGGGTAATGTACTGATATAAAATTTGTTGAAGCGGTTTTAGAGTCGCATGCATTTGGACAAAACTTGATTCAAAGAAGATTGTTATATATAGGGTTTAATACTATTGAGATTCTAGAAAATGAAAATTATTAATTTTTTTAATCAACTAAATGAGAGTATTCTGGAAACTCTTTCACCTTCTTTTCAAAAAATTTCTCAAGCTTGTTAGCATATTTGTAATATGATGTTGTTTCATTGTTATATGTTCTACAATTGCTAAAAATCAATCTAACATCCTTAATGAAAGACTCAAATGTATCATATTTATTATTTTCAAGCTTGAGCTCCACAGTGCTTAAATCCATAGGGTTCTTTATGAAATCATAATAATCTTGGACTTCGTCTCTGTTGACAGGTTGCAGGAACGGCCAGGCGGAGTTGTTGTTTTGCAATTCAATTAATATACTTTGCATTGGTGCAAAATGAGGTGATCTCTTGGGTCTTTGTGCCAGCAAATCCATTTCTTCGGACCATCCTGCTTCCTTCAAACCGGGAATATCTTCTAACGGATTCAATGGTTTGATATTATTAAGATCCTTGAACTGCTCAAGTCCTTTCCGTACAACATTTGTCTGCGAAATTTCAGATATCTTTTGTCTTATAGCGGCTTCCTGAAGTAGCAGTATTTTTCCAGAATCTAAATATCTTATCTTTTCTACCATAGGACAATGCATCAACGTACCTCCTTCGTAATCCTTAATGTAACCCATCCATACTTTCTTATCTAGCCCACTTATATCTTTGGTAAACCCTTGCTTTTTGAAGTATCCGATTGCATAGTTATCAGCATATGTCAAGAAGTGTCTAATGGGAGAAGTGTTCTTGACATAGTCCTTTAAGTGGTTCATCAAATGGGCACCATAACCCCTGACTTGTTCATCCGAACTAATAGCACAGAAAACAATTTCTGCAAACTTTCGTTCATTAAAAGGCTTGTAAGTGATCCCACCTAAAACCTGTAATGGGTGTCTAATAATCGCAATCGACAAATGTGATCTATCAAACACTAACCTCGCAATGTATTCCTTTGGCATCTTTGGTAACTGTTTTTGAAAAATGTTTTTCAAACCTGTGAGCACTATCATGTTTTCTGGATCATTATCACAATTAACAACTCTAAACTCTATTTTGCCTTTTTTCTCTTCTATCACGGAAGATCTTTCTTTATATTTAAGCTTGATGCCATTCACAAGTAGGTTGATGCTATGATCTTCCGGATCAACTTTAATTTTGGATGTTAATAGATTTTTGAGAGCATGCATTTTTTCATCTTCATCATTGTCTTCATTATCTCGATCAAGTTTTTGCTTCTTTATAGCAGGTTCATTGGAGTCGTATACATCTATATCATTTTCTTCGTTCTCATCGTTTTCGTCATCGTCATCATTCTCTAAGTCATTTTCATCTTTTTCATCATTTTCCACGTCATTATCGTCCTTTTCATCTTCATCATTGTCGATATCATCATCGTCTAGTTCATCATCCTCATGTTCTTCTTCAACCTCTAACTCCTTTTCAGCCTCTTCATCTTCTTCAGCCACTTGTTTGGACTCTGTGCTGATATCATGAGATTCATCATCCACATCTTCATCTTCGTCAACTTCCTCTCTTGCATCTGTAAAAACGTCTTCTTCTTCTTCATCATCATCAGACGTTCCATTTTCAATAACTTCCTCTTCTTCATCATCCTTTTCTAAATCTTCCTCCATCTTATGAGCAATCTCAATTTTTTCTACTTCCTCTTCAATTTGTCTTAGCTTTCTAGTTCTTCTTTTTGGTGGCATTGTGTAAATATGGAATAAAAAAAAAAAGCTTTCAACAACAAAACAAACAAATTAAACACAAATGGAATTTTTGAATACACAAATAAAAACTTTATTGGTCAACTTTTGTTTGGTTTTCTATGTATTTTAAAAAGTGGTTAATAACAAAGGTATACAGAATACAGTAACTTAAAATGAAAAAAAAAAAAAAATCAAAAAACAAATTTATTTTTTTTGGTGTCTTCAATGATTGAAATATTGTGTAGCGAATTAGTTCATGATTCTTGAAAAAAAATGCAGGACAATCACGTGTCACAGCGCTATCTTTTAGCGGTTCACTCACAAAAATTCAAAGTGTTAGTAAACCATTAGCCGCGTCCAAAAAGAAACATTTTAATCAAAAAAAGCAAAAATAAATAATAACATAAAATTTATTAATTAAACCATCCCAAATGATTGCACATCATTTTTTCCCCCAGTGTTTTGAACGAACATGTTATCTTTCTGAAGACAGTATATAAAGAGACCATAAATAATATTATTTTTCAATCTTTAAACTTTCTTGATATTTATTTCACCATCATTTTTTAATGGTTCACTTTTATAATTATACTAATGTTGGTATGTTTTACGTTGTATTATCACTGAAACAGAAAAAGAAACAATAAAAAAAGTTAGACCAATCAAGCAAAAAATTAATACACTTTCTTAGTATATAATAAAATATAAACATACCTAGTGCTAAACATTATTTTTTTTAAAAACATTTTACAACTATGATTTCAATTTTTATTTGTATAACCTTGTGTGTACTAAAGCTGTTGTCAGCTAATGTTATAGACGGCTTATACACATCAATAAGACCATATACGGGAAGCATGACTACAACGTACTCAACTCACACAGATGGTGGTATTTTAGGTTTTGGCGTCACATCAACCTTTTATGTTGAGACTCCATATTCTGGTTTTGTCACTACCATTGAATCACCGTGGATTGAAACGTATACATCCACATACCAAACAAAAGAAGCATATTATATTGGTACAGACATCATTGGTACTCATGCAACAATATACTTTGTTGTTACCCCACAAAATAATCTCATTACTGAAATTACAACTTACGGATATAACACTGAGACTGAAACTGTCAGTACCGACTACAATGTTGTCTCCTCTTCCATTAGTTTAGACACTAATGGCCAAGCAGCATTTTCTTTAAACTCAGATTTATCTTCAACCTTTACCACATATTACGTTGCCACTCCTTTATCAACGATATACACAACAGTCATATATTCAGAGAGTGTAAATAACCCATATGATGCATCATCATCCGCGACTATCATTTCACGTTCCGGCAGCCATTATGTATACGAAACAGTTTATTACGTAGTTCCTTTGGGATCTTTAGTTGTGGAAAGCGTGGAACCGTACTCGGGAAAGATAACCACTACATACTCCACTAGTTTTTATACAGGCTCAGATAAAGAAATTTATACAGTGTATTACATCAACACACCGTATCCGAATACAAAGATAACTGGTTATAACTACTGGAGCAAGACTTATTCATCTTTAAGTACTGGATCTACATTGATTACGACAGATTCTTTAGGAGAAACAATCGAAATGGATTATTACGTCGTGTATGAAAGTACACCATCCTCACAAATTACAAGCTTCACATATTGGACTGGAACATCAAACGATACATACTCAACTGAGTTTAATACAAACTTACAGTTAATTTTTTCAGTTGACTTGCTTAATATATTATTTTTCTGGGATTGGTTCAAAGAAGTAACATATACTTACACTACGTATTTTGTCAAAACTCCATACAAAACCAAAATTGTCAGCTCTGTTGATTCGTTTTTAACTGGTAGCTCAACGAGTACTTATAAGACAAAAACTACTACCTTCTTCGGGATAGATAACAATCCTACTGTGGAAACTATTTACTTTATCGCAACACCTGTCTCATCTGGATATTCTGTTGTTTATTCATACTGGGCAGGAAATAATCAAGTGACGCAGTCAACGTACACAACCTCAGGCATTACTGTTGCAGTTGTTTTACAGCCTTATTCAACAACAACATTGCATCACGTAACAACTGATGTGCCTTTAATAGACAACATAACTACATACTCAACCCAATATACAGTGACAAATATAAGCGATGTTTATTACCAGGCAACCATATTTGATATTAATGTTCCATTGGTAACTACAACATATTCCAAATACATTTATAGTAGTAATATTACCGATATAAGCAGCACCACAACAACATCAAATTTTAAAGTGACAACACCAATAGGCATTTATGATAACCAATTAACAGATATCGTCAACAACTATACAATGACAACATATTTGTATTACATCCCAGAAGTGCTTAAATCAACAGCATCCAATATTGTTGGTTTACATGAAACGACTTATTCTATTTTCAACGAAGTGATAATTTTTAACTCAGATACATATACAATTAGCGTCGAATTAATTGCCACACCAGTCCCAACAACCTATACTACCACAATATCCATTGGAAATTCAGTTATTGAAGAAGTAGTTGACTATTATTATACTACTTCTGATGGAACAGCAGTAATGACCGTAACCGAATATAGTATAATTGCATCTCCAACAACGTTTACAACCGATGTTGTCAAGGGTAGTTCTACTGTTGAAGAGGAAGTTTCATATTATTACACCACCAACAGCAATGGTGAATCAGTTTTGACATCTGGTTCAATCACCTTGGTTACTGCGCCAACAACATTTACCACTGATGTTATATCCGGCTCAAAGACATACGAAGAGGAAGTTTCATACTATTACACCACCAACAGCAATGGTGAATCAGTTTTGACATCTGGTTCAATCACCTTGGTTACTG
>JAJMDH010000108.1:0-99266 GCA_030573455.1 Hanseniaspora pseudoguilliermondii | reverse complement strand
TTGCTATATGTTACGTAGTTGGTGAATTTTCCATAAACAATTTTTTTCTTAGGTTTACAAAAAAAAAAAAAAAAAAAAAAAAAAAAAAAAAAAAAAAAAAAAAAAAAAAAAAAGAAAAAAAAATTTAAAAAGAAGAAAAAGTTATAATGAGGATCATATTTATGTAGTTGTATTTAGATATAAATAGTATGTTCATGATAGGATTGTGTTGTTTACAACTAGTCATTATCACATCTTTGATTATAACCCAATGAAAAAAAAAATAATAAAGGTTTTTTCTTGTTTTTTGTTTATGTTTACTGCTTTATTCAAGGGGTTTTTGGTTAAAGTATAAAGAAGCGGTGCTCTTAACTCCGATTCGCAACTGTACTGAGCCTTAAAAAAAATGTGTGTTTTTCTTTTCAGAAACACCGAGATTAACTAGAGATAACTGAATTTGAGCCTTTTTCATTCCCCCATTAAAAAAAGATTACTATTCAAGATAAACCAGATAAACAAAAAGAAAAGAAAAAACCCCTCCAAATTAAGCGAAAACTTCTACCAAGAATCATACAAGATGAGCGCATTGCCAAGAAGAATAGTTAAGGAAACGAAGAACCTGATCAAGGACCCTGTTCCAGGGATCAAGACCAACATACCTGACGACGACAACCTGAGATACCTGACTGTTGAGATGGAGGGCCCTGCAGGCTCTCCGTTTGCTGGTGGGGTGTTCAATCTTGAGCTGTACTTGCCTGAGGAGTATCCGATGGAGCCGCCAAAGATCAGGTTTCTCACGCCGCTGTACCACCCGAACATTGACAAGCTGGGCCGGATATGCCTGGATGTCCTGAAGGACCACTGGTCGCCTGCATTCCAGATCAGAACGGTCCTGCTGTCGATCCAGCAGCTGCTGGGAACACCAAACCCAGACGACCCGTTGCTGAGTGATGTGGCTGAGCTGTGCAAGAACGACAACGCGAAGTACTGCGAGGTTGCAAGGGAATGGACAAAGAAGTATGCCATTCCGAAGCCAAAGGAGCAGCCATGATATATATATGATGTACTATGTTTGAGTTTTACTGATGTGAGTGGCCATTCGACAATGGTACCAGTTGCTATATGTGTATGTGTGTTTTTTTATATATTTCCGTTCCCATGAGTTTTCTTTACGCCAAGCAAACGTTGGAAAAAAAAAAAAAAAGGAAGTCAACCTGCTAATTACTTGTATAGAGATAATATATCTTATTATTTCCTTTGAAGACTTGCCAATACCTGTATACATCATAACTATTGGGATAAGATGCGCTTCACGTGTGGCTACTTTGAACTGCCCAAGCTGCTGCCAAAACCGGACAGCAGGTATTACAAATCAAAGATGATGAACGTGCCGATTGATGAGCTCAACTCAAGGCAGTTTCGAGGGGCACTCCCGCATCTATACAAGAGATTCCTCAGGCTCCACTCGTTCATAGACTTCTCAACAGCTACAATCACCAAACACAGAATGGCAGGCCTTTATGCATCTATCATCAGAGCCAAGTTCCAAGTTCTTTACATCTACCCGAGCACAGCAAGTGTTGAGCTTGTGGGTGACACGGACATGTTCGTGAAGCTGAGAAACATCAGGCAGAAGTATGAATCCTGTGCTGTGGATGAACGGGAAAAGTTTCTTGAGGACAACTTGGACACATTGATCCGAAATAATTACCTGCACCACAGCATGGAAAGTTTTGTGAGCTTTTACAACATGCTTCTGGTGGATATCAGCAAGAACAATGGGAAGTTTATCAATTGGATGCTGACCAAAAACGTGTCATTGCTTGAGAACGGTAGTGATATCGATTTTGTGAGAAACAACCTGCTTTACGGCTCCATCTTCAATTTCGACACACAGTACTATCTGAGAAGGGAAGTTAATTCATATGGATGGAAAAATCTCTACAATGGAACTTACCCGTTCTCAGCGGGGATGAAGGGTGCTTACAATCCGAAGGTGGTTAATTCAAGAAAGGATCTTAATGATCATGTTTACATCGACACTGATTACAAAGTCAAGACAAGGGAAGATCTTTTTAATGAAGAGCAAACCTTTTTCACGAACAGGTACAAATCAATGGATTCTTTGCTGAGGAGACAGCAGCAAAGGGCCATGTTTCATGGTGTTTTATGGCTGAAAAACAACTTTTCCACGCATGAAGATTCCTTGGATGTGCCTGATAACAAAAATAAGTTCAGCGCACTGTTCAGGATGCTACACAATGATGTCCATGCCACCAACAACGTAAGTGCCATTAAAAACTTTGTATCGTACCTACAGTATGACTCCACGAAGAAAAGGAAGTTCATGGAAAACACACTGGGTGGAGGGAAAAACGCTAGCAGATTGAAAGGGGCGATGTTTTTAAAAACGCAAAAGCAAGAAATAGAAGAAATAAAGAGCAAAGTGAAGACCAAGGCTGATGGTGACATCAAGGACATGGTGTTGTTTTTGGAAGGAAGAAGCAAATCGTTGGATACCATGAAACATGGCTTCATCAGATTCACACACAATGTGCTGACAAGTGGGTATCTAAAAAAGAAATTCATTCTCCCATACATAAGAGGTGAATTGTAGTATTTAGAAAAAAAAAGATGAATTCAATGAGCATAATGATGTATCAGTTAGAAGGTATATATTTTGTAAATAA
The DNA here is from genome assembly GCA_030573455.1 of Hanseniaspora pseudoguilliermondii. Classification (NCBI taxonomy): domain Eukaryota; kingdom Fungi; phylum Ascomycota; class Saccharomycetes; order Saccharomycodales; family Saccharomycodaceae; genus Hanseniaspora; species Hanseniaspora pseudoguilliermondii. The sequence continues at coordinate 96,597 of JAJMDH010000108.1, read as the reverse complement.
GCTTTTTCTTGGAGTGTGGCTATTTCCGAGTAACCGCGCTTAACGCTCTTTTTTCCCTTTTTTTTTGTGTACTTTTTCCTTTTAAGAGTAGAATTGCTGAACACGAAATAAGTACACCGGAGCCGCGGTTTGATCTGAGTCGAAAAAAAAAAAAAAAACAACGCAACGGGTAACTTCTCAACCCAAAACCACGGAAAAATTTTACCTAATACTGCCTTTTTTTTTGTTCATGGCCCCCCCTCTTTTAGCTGGTTGTTTTTCTCTTATTTTTAAGCACCTTTTACACTTCTGGTGTTTATGGATCATCTGTTAACAAACCCCCAACACATAACTCAATAACAAGAACTCTACGATAAGTTATTGATTTGTTTGGGAGAGAACACACCACATTTATACTCATTTTTACATAACATATTCCTGTTTTGACAATTAGCATAACTACTACATAATAACTTAATAAAAAGGTGTTTTTTTATTTTATTCTTCCCCACTAGACAAAATGAGCTCTCACAACAAATCACCATTTGATGATGATATAGGCAAAAGGCTATATGACATCTCTCTGGACGATGACAACGAAAGCGACTTTCACAGCTCTACCAAAAAGACCAATATATACAACTTAAGTGGCAACACTGAACATACTAAGCCCGAGGGTCTTTTTGCTGAATCAAAGACAAACTTACAAACTGATTTTTTTTCCGACATTGATGAGGATGATGACAGCTTCACCAGACAGGTGAAGACCCCAAAGGAGCATCAACACGCCAGATTTGTTGATGAGTTTGAAGATGATAGACAGTTTTTACAGCATAATGAAACAGACGACAAGCCCAGCCAGGGTGTCAAGAGATTGAGATTCGGTACCAGAAGACACAAGGACGGAAAGCCAAAGGTTGGCAGAGCCAAGACCCTGAAGTGGGCCAAGTCCCATTTCAACAACCCGTTTGAAAGCAGTGGAGTTGCCTCCCATGACGACGAGGCCTTCAACACCACTGATGACTTGTCTGGAGAGTCCAAGAACAGAGCATTTGAAAAGAGAAGCATATTTTTTCATGCTGAGTTGCCACCCGAGTTGCTGAACGAGGAAGGCAAGCCCATGGTGCTGTACCCAAGAAACAAGATCAGAACCACCAAGTACACTCCTTTGTCTTTCATCCCAAAGAACTTGGCGTTCCAGTTCAACAACATCGCCAATGTATATTTCTTAACAATGGTTATCCTAGGTGCCTTTTCCATCTTTGGTGTGACTGATCCTGGACTTGCTGCTGTGCCCCTGATCGTTATCATAATCATAACCATGATCAAGGATGGGTTTGAGGATTCCAAGAGAACCATTCTGGATGCAAAGGTCAACAACACCCCGACCTACATTCTCATGGGTATTGAGAACTACAATGTATCTGATGAAAACATATCCGCCTGGAGAAAGTTCAAGAAAATGTGCACACGTTTAACCTTGACAAGTTACAAGTTCATGTATCAAAGATTGACCAAGAAGGGTAAAGCTGAGTTGCTAAGAAAAAAACACAAGGAACAACTGAAGCAGATGAATGATGGGTTCCAGTACACCTCCAATGGGAGAAATACCATGGAATTCAGACCATCCATGGATGAGGAAAATAGACACTCAATCCACTTGAACCAAGATGAACTGACCAAATTTGGGACCTTGGTTGACCCATCCATCCCAACCTTGGATGATCCATCCATAAGATTCAAGAAGTCATGCTGGAAGGACATCAAGGTTGGTGACATCATCAGAATCCATGCTGATGACGAGATCCCAGCTGATGTTATTTTGTTGTCCACCTCTGACCCTGATGGTGCCTGCTATGTGGAAACCAAGAACCTGGACGGTGAAACCAATCTGAAGGTCAAGCAATCGTTGAAATGTTCGCACACAATCAGAACATCCAAGGACATAGCCAAGAGTAAGTTCTGGGTTGAGTCTGAGGGTCCACATCCTAACTTGTATTCATACCAAGGTACCCTGAAGTGGTATCAAAGAAACAGCCTTAACAATGACATGTCAGATGATGACGAATACGTCAACAATGACCTCTCCTCCAATGGCCCTGGTCTGCCAGCCATGAACGGATACACTTTGAGACAGGAGTCCTGTAATGTCAACAATGTTTTGCTTAGAGGGTGCACCTTGAGAAACACCAAATGGGCCATGGGGATTGTTGTTTACACTGGTGATGACACAAAGATCATGCTGAACTCAGGAATCACTCCAACAAAGAAGTCCAGAATCTCCAAGGAACTAAACTGGGCAGTCATCATCAACTTCATTCTTCTGTTTGCCCTTTGTTTGATCTCCGCCATCTGCAATGGTGTTTACTATGGAGAGACAGGAACATCCAGAAACTACTTTGAATTTGGATCCATAGGAGGCAATCCGTGGAAAAACGGTATCATTTCCTTCTTTGTTGCAGTCATTCTTTTCCAATCTTTGGTGCCTATTTCCTTGTATATTTCCGTTGAGATCATCAAGACAGCCCAGGCTGCATTCATCCACAATGATCTTTTGCTGTACTACCCAAAGCTGGACTACAGATGCACACCTAAGTCATGGAACATTTCCGATGATCTGGGCCAGATTGAATACATCTTTTCTGATAAGACAGGTACATTGACCCAAAATGTCATGGAATTCAAGAAATGTACAATCAATGGTAAGAAATACGGGAGAGCGTACACTGAGGCCCTACAGGGTTTAAGAAAGAGACAGGGAGTCGATGTTGAGAAGGAGGCCATAGTTGAATTGGACTTGATCAAGAGAGACAGTCAGGAGATGTTTGAGCTGTTGCCACAGCTGGGCCAAAACTCACAATTCTTTAAAGATGAGATCACATTCATTGCAAAGGACTTTGTCAAGGACCTGTTGAATGATTCTGGGGACTACCAACGAGACTGCAATGAGCACTTCATGCTGGCTCTTGCGCTGTGCCACACTGTTTTGAGTGAGCCAAGCAAGAGTGTTGAGGGCAAGCTGGATTACAAGGCCCAGTCACCCGATGAGGCTGCCCTGGTGGCCACTGCTAGAGACATGGGGTTCACATTCCTTCAGAGAACCAAAACCGGTGTTATAGTTGAGGTTCAAGGGGTTGAGAAGGAGTTTGAGATCCTGAACATCTTGGAGTTTAACTCCACCAGAAAGAGAATGTCGTGTATCATCAAGATTCCGGGCGATGAAAACACACAGCCAAAGGCTCTGTTGATATGTAAAGGTGCAGACTCCATCATTTATTCCAGACTGTCCAAGGTTAACAATGACCCTGCTTTGCTGGAGAACACTGCCAAGGACCTGGAGGACTTTGCCACCGAGGGGTTGAGAACCCTTTGTATAGCACAAAGAGAAGTCAACTGGGACGACTACCTGGAATGGAACAAGAAGAACGAACAGGCCATGAACTCCTTGAATGATAGAGACGCAGCCATGGAAAGTGTTGCTGAGGAAATAGAGCGTGAGCTTGTTTTGCTTGGGGGAACGGCCATTGAGGACAGACTGCAGGACGGTGTTCCGGACTCCATTGCCATTCTGGCTGAGGCCGGTATCAAGCTGTGGGTGCTGACCGGAGACAAGGTTGAAACAGCTATTAACATTGGGTTCAGTTGTAACCTGCTTGGGAACGACATGGAGCTGTTGGTGATTTCCACTGAGGAGACAAGCACTGAGGACCCGAACGAGTATGTTGATGGTCTGATTTCCAAATACTTGAAGGACAACTTCGACATGCTTGGGGACCGTGAGGAGCTGGCCCATGCCATCAAGGACCACGATGTGCCTAAAGGTGAGTTTGGTGTTGTTATTGATGGTGCTGCTTTGAAGCTTGTTCTGTCTGATCCCGACACTGCCAGAAAGTTTTTGTTATTGTGTAAGAACTGTAAGGCTGTTCTGTGTTGCAGAGTGTCTCCAGCCCAGAAGGCTGCTGTTGTCAAGCTGGTCAAGGAAACCCTGGATGTCATCACACTTGCCATTGGTGATGGGTCCAATGATGTTGCCATGATTCAATCCGCTGATGTTGGGGTGGGAATCGCTGGTGAGGAAGGAAGACAGGCTGTCATGTGCTCTGACTATGCGATTGGACAGTTCAGATTCCTGACAAGACTGATTTTGGTTCATGGGAGATGGTCCTACAAGAGACTGGCTGAGATGATTCCATGTTTCTTCTACAAGAATGTGATTTTTTCTGTGGCTCTGTTCTGGTACGGTATTTTCAATGACTTCGATGGTTCATACCTGTTTGAGTACACATACCTGACTTTTTACAACCTGGCATTCACTTCCCTGCCTGTTATTTTCCTGGGTATATTGGACCAAGATGTCAATGATGTTGTTTCTCTGTTGGTGCCACAGCTGTACAGATCAGGTATTCTGAGACTTGAGTGGAACATGACGAAGTTCTGGTTCTACATGCTTGATGGGCTTTACCAGTCAGCGATCTGTTTCTTCTTCCCATACATGGTTTTCAAGGAAAATGGGCTTGTCAGCAGCAATGGGCTTGGCCTGGCCAGCAGATACTTTGTTGGTGTGCCAGTTACTGCCATCTCTGTGTGTGCATGTAACTTGTATGTGTTGCTGCACCAGTACAGATGGGACTGGTTCACAACCTTCTGGGTGTTCATCAGTAACATTGTGTTTTTTGGCTGGACAGGTATTTGGTCAAGCTTTGTGAAGGCTGGTGAGTTCTACAAGTCAGGATCAAGGGTGTTCGGGTCGCCATCGTTCTGGGGTGTTCTGTTTGTTGGTATACTGTTCTGCCTGTTGCCAAGATTCCTGCTTGATGTGATGAAGAAGATGTTCTTCCCTAGTGATGTTGACATCATCAGGGAATGCTGGAAGAAGGGTGAGTTCAAGATGTATCCTGAGGGGTATGACCCAACTGATCCAAACAGAAAGAAGATTGTCAAGTTCATGCCTGACTTGGATAACAACGAGGGCCTTGAAAGAGATGTTGACCTGTTTGAACAAACCACAAGAGTGAATGACAAGAGAAAGTTTTCAGCAAACACCATCAAGTCTCACTTCAGACACCTGAGTGAAACAGTGCCAATCATCAACGGCAGACAGTCATCGGTGATTTCATCTCCAGTGCTGGAAAGTGGAAACAACTTTGACAGTCTTGCTAAGAATGGAATCCAGCTGGATGACTTCTAACGCATGTGTAATTAAAAAAAAAAAAAAAGACTTTAATTGTATATATATTATTTTTTTTTTTTTCAAAAAAATAAAATAAATATTAATTTTGTTTACCGTTTGTATATAAACTTCTATAAAAACACTATTGCAGTATGGAGGATTTCTGGTTGATCCATTCGATGAAGTCATCCATGGCAACGTCCTTATCTTGCACATCCATGTTGTTTTCGAACAAGTATACCCATTCCAGACTGATGACCTCGCTCATCCAAACACCGGGCTTTTTGTTCAGGTGCTTCATGATCATGTTTCCGTTCCACTTCAGCTTAAGGTTGTCTCTGTTCCAGTTTGTGTCCAGGTCATCAGATGGGTCCCTTATGATGTTGTTTTTGAGTAATTCGCCTGTGAAGATTCTGAACTTGTCTGGGAAGAAGACTTTTAAGACATCCATGAAGGTGGAGTATATTTGGTGGTCAGTGATGTTTTCCTTGATGAACACACACATTGATGCTCTGGTGTCAAATTGTTGTAAATATTCCTCATGACATAGGAGTTCTTGCAATGCAATGATTTGCTTGACCTTGGCCTTGGTGATTCCATTGGAGAGCAAGATCATCTCCATATCCCTCTTGATTGAGTTCATGTCATTCTGCTTGATGCTGTACTGCAAGTGCAAGTTCAGCAGGGGGTACAAAAGCATAGCATGACAAACAATTGTCATGTCCAAGTTCTGATCATCTATAGTACATGATTCAATGGTGGTAACAAAAGATTGGATCTGCTTCTTCAAATCAGTTTCAAAGTACTCAAGAGTTCTCTTAAACAGAATAATCTTATCAACAAGCAAGTTTTTCTTTTGATTGATCTTTTTATCTTGTTTTAATTTACTCAATTCATCTTCATATGAAATTTGATTGTTTGAATACAAAAACCTTTCAAATTTGAAGGCTTCAAGATCCTTTAGGAAGTTTTTGCAAATGTGGATGCTATTAGTGGCAAGAATCTTGTTGACCTCTATGGCAACTCTTTCTCTGGAAACCTTCTTGTAGATGAATTCACAAAGAGTTTGGTGGTTTTCCTTGAAACACTTGATCAAATCTTCGTGATACTTAAAGTCCAGTTTGTTCTTGAATCTTAATAGTCTAAAGATTCTTAGGGGATCATCGGTGAATGTTTTCATCGGATCAAGGGGTGTTCTTATGATACCGTTTTTCAAGTCCATTAGGCCCGTTTCAGACATGTCCTCAAGATATCCTGTGTTGATGTTGTAGAACAAGGAGTTAATTGTGCAATCTCTTCTCAAACAGTCCTCCAATGGGGTGCCAACCTCAATGGTGGGGATTCTGTCCTTGTTGGTGTAACTTTCCTTTCTCAGTGACACGAAGTCAATTGAGTGGTTGAAGACAGATGCCATTGCGGTTTCCAGATGCTTACTCTTTTCTGAGTTGACCTTTGTTACATGGATACCTGTGTTGAAAATGGCTTTGAAGTTGAAGCTGGTGTTGTGTAGCTTGTTGAAATATGAAACATTTGCGTTGTTGTCTTTTTTGTAAAAATCAATGAGTTGTTGTAAGAATAGCTGGCCACTGACATTTTTGTTTTCTATGGCAATGTCAATGTCATTTGAGGGGATGTTCAAGATCTTGTCTCTAACCCATCCACCAGCAATTCTGCAAACTATGGTATCATGTGGAGATGATGTGTTGTGGTGGTTTAAGTATAGTTTTATAAGATTGATGAAGTTGTACTCAAAGTTGGTGAATGATAGTTTGTTGTAGTTTTCCATATGTTTGTTTAGTTTAATGAATCTATTAAATTTCATTAAGATGAGTATTTCTTTGGTGTTTTTTTTTTATTATATGATATATATAGTTTATGATACTTTTTTGTTTAGTGGGAGAAATGATTTTTTTTTTTCTTTTTTGGTTATATCCGATAATATATTTCTTATATCCGATAATATATTTCTTATATCCGATAATAAATTATACTCTTATATCCGATAATATATTTCTTATATCCGATAATATATTTTTTATATCCGATAATAGATTATACTCTTATATCCGATAAATTAATATATATCCTATATGCAATAATATTCAAATAAAACCTATTAAAATAACATATTTAAATATACTACTATATTATAATACTATATAATAATACTATATAATATACTATACTACTATATTATAATACTATATAATATAGTATACTATATAATATACTATATAATATATACAAAATGTCTTTATTATTTTTATATTAGTTTTTTGTTTTGTACAAATGCTACAGAATATTTGTAAATAATGGGGAAAAACACACACACACAGAAATAGGGGAGTACCCATAAATAATATACATAAAAAAAAAAAAGAAAAGAAATATTTAAAAAAAATTTTTTATACCTTTTTTTTTTTGAAAATTTTAGGGTAAAAAAATAAATAATACAAGACAAAAATATTATACATTACAACAATCATCAAAAAACAATATACTTCACAACCTAACAATGTCTCACAACAACAAGCATCTAAGCAACTCAGATCTAGAAAAGCTACAGAACGACAACATAGATGAACAACTCATCCTAGCAAACACACTAACATCACTCTCCAGGGGTTCCTCACCAATATCACACAACAGAAACTCCAACAGCCCCCTAGTTGCATTACTCAACAAACCAAGCGACAAGGTCAACTCACCCCTGCCTTCAATAAGCTCAATGGCAAAGGAAAACACATCAATAACCCAAAACAACAGAAACAACAGCATAATGTCCACAACATCATCAGTCAACTCAATGCTTTTCCCCCCTCCTTCCCCGAACCTTCTTTTTTTTAACCCTTCAAACAAGGACACATTCAACAACGGCACAATTCCCGGCCCCCTAGGTAATGTGTTCCCCACAAGCTTCTCCCAAAGAAAGGATGACCAAAACAAAATCCCCTCATCACAAAGCACACAGATGTTGTCAATAAACAACCCAGTCACATCATCAGTCAGCACCCCCTTGAATACAAATCTCTTCTTTTCAAAGCAACTATCTGTTGACACACCTCCATTGGGCACTCTCCACAACATCAAGTATTCAAATGTCAACAAGAAAAACGAAAAGACAAAGACAAGGGACTTGAATGACTTCATTTCTAAGAAGCCAAGCCAAAAAAAACCAAGCTTCTCAAACAATGTTTGCCAACTACCCGGATCCGGCATCTCGTACTCCCCACAAACAAACTCATACTACAACAACCCATCAACATTAACAAACAACTTATACAACATACAGCCACAGCAGGCCAACTCCAATGTGAACTTCAACTCACTGATGAGCTCAAACAATGTGGAAAACAACTTCTTTTTGAGCTCAGACTCACCGCTTCCTAGCAACCAGGCCTCATACACGGGCATAAACTCCCTTCTCCCCCAACTGTTCACAAACATGGGGAGACCAAGATCCCCTCGCCAGGTGAACTTGAAAGTCAACACTGCTCCCATGAAGTTCGACTCACTAACACCAGTGGGGCTGACTCCAGACATCGACAATGAACTCATAGGCAGCATGAAGCGGAAGACCACCACAGACGCTGAACAAGGTGTCAAAAAGCTTAAAGCCGACAAGCCAAAGACCAAAAACGGTGTCAAAAAGAGAAAGAAAAAAAAAAACATTGATGACTTTTCATACATGATCCAGCCATCAACAGGCATCCGCTACAAGGTGCGTCTCCGTGACTTGATCAAGGACTTACACCCAAGCAAGGAGGAGATTCTTGAGGAGGACCACACAATCCACCCCCAGGAGGTCATTCAGGACGACAAGGGCAACAGAAAGTATAGATGCATCCACTGTATGAAGTTCTTCCAGTCCGGCCACCACCTCACAAGACACAAAACATCTGTCCACTCAATGATCAAGCTCTTTGAGTGCTTGAGGTGCGGTAAACAGTTCAAAAGAAAGGACCATGCCTGGCAGCATGTCTGCAAAAAGCTCTCCTGTCCATTTTTAGAAAACGCTGAGGAGAATTTACTATCCAGAGGTGTTATCTGTGAAGAAGGAGATGTTGAATCAGATTAATTATAAAAAAAATTTGTATTTATATATAATGGAGGTGTTTTTGTTGTTGTTTTTTTTTTCCTTCCATCCCTCTCTATTTTTAGTGTATATTTGAAACAAGTCTTTTCAAAGCATCCAATTCCTCTTTAATTCCTCTGTCCTTCCCAAAGGTAACCAAATCACTGTTGTTAAGCAAGTACAAAAAGTCACTTTCCATGCCGGGAAAGCTGATCATCCCATTGTCATCAATGTCCTCATACTGCTTGACTTTCATCAATCTTGAGGTGTGTTCCAAATCCTTGGCCACTGTTTCTCCCTCCTTCAAAATATCCTCGCCAATCCCACACATCTTGGCCACTGCCAATCCCATGCTGCTTTCGCTGATCCCATCAACACACTTGTACAAGAAAACCATGTTCCCATTGTCATCCACTACATAGTCCATTTTCTTGAAGTTGACATTGTTCAGGTCAAATGACTTGTACAGCCCATTGTAGTGTGTGGCCAGGTACCCCAGACACTTTGATTTAGTCAAAAGCTCGTAAATGACACCCTCACACAGCGCAAAGCCATCCTTGGATGACCCTCCCCTGCCCAGCTCATCAATGATCACAAAGGTCCGCTTGTCAACCTGCTGCAGCAACTCATGGACATCCTCGATCTCCATCAGAAACGTCGACTTCGCCTGGAGCAAGTTGTCGTTGGATCCCAGTCTTGTGAGGATCTGGCTGAATGGCGTGAACGTGGCATGCTTGCACGGCACATACATCCCAAGCTGTCCCATGATCACAGCCACACTTGCCATTCTCAACACAGTGGATTTTCCCGAGCTGTTGGATCCAGTCAAAATGGTCATTCGACGTTCATTGCCAATGTTCAAAGATACGTCATTGGGTATGAATGTCTTTCTTGTTGCGGTTGTGTATGGGTGTCTGAGCTCCTCAAAGTTGATGAAACTCTCATCGGCCATCACAATCTCAGGCTTGCAGCTTGGCAGACCAAGGTTCTTCGAAGACACAGCCAGGGAGTACAAACAATCAACCATGGATATGCTCTCAATGACCGATCTCCACAGTGTCTCGTGTTCAAGGAACTTGGTGTACAGTGTCTTGATGATTTTTCGTTGGGTTTCCTTTTGCAGTTCCTTTAACTCAAGCATGCGGTTGGCCAGCTTCAAAAGCTCAGGCGGATAGTATCGCTTGACATACTTCGTTGCTGATGTTTGTTGCCAATCCTTGGGTACCTTCTTAACAAGCTCTATGGGACATTCAAGAGTCAAGATCTCCTTACCTTGGTCCTTGTAGCAGATCTTTTTGTTGTTGAATCTTTGTTGGTACTCCTTCAACAGAGCATCCAGTTTCTGTTCCAATTCATAAGTTTCCTCTTTCAATCCATCATACTCCTCATCAATGCCCTCATCCAACTCAAGCTTGAAACCCGTACTCTCGGTGGCCAGTTTGGTGTATTTGTAGTTGGTTGTCCATTTGGTCAAGGTTGAGTCCAATTCGTCTATGTCAATGGCTCTTATAACTTCAAAAAGCTTGTTCTCCCCATGGCTGTCCTCGATGGATGCCCTCAGCATCATGATCAAGTGTTTGATACTTTCAAACTTCAAAACCACATTTTCATGGAACACATTGAATGGTAAGTTCTTCTTCACAAGCAATCTCCCAAACAGTCTCTCCAGGTCGGGAACCCTTTTCAGACAATCATGGATCATTCTCAAACAGTCATTGGAACTCTCATCAAGCAAATACTCCACAGAGTCCTGTCTCATTTTTATGTCCTCAGGCTTGTACAGCGGCTTCAACAACCACTTCTTAAGCAATCTCTCTCCCATTCCTGTCAATGTGTAGTTGATCAGTGAAAACAGAGTCGCACCTTTGGTCTTTGTCTGGATTGTTGGTCTCAACAGCTCCAAATTTCTCAGCGTATCGCTCTCCAATTTCATGTGTGTTATGTGGTTGTCCTCATCATTTGTGAAAAATGGTGCAAACTCAACACTGGAGGGAATTTCTATCTTCAAGTACTCAAGATAACTCAAAAGTAACTTTCTGCTGTCGCCAACGGAATCAAGTTCCATTCTACTCCATTGAGCCTGCTTGGCATAGAACTTCAACACACGGTCAATCTTTTCATCAAAGGATTCATCCTCATAAAGAATCAGTTCCTTTGGATTTGATCTCAACAGGAACGTTTCGAGTTCTTTGCAATTGTTGATTTTCTGGTGGAAGAACTTATGAACGGTCAAGTCAACCATGTGGCAGGAAAAGGTCGTGGCATCAACCCTCGATATGGCCAGGATGTAGTTGTCCAGTGAATCGTCGATGTTGTCCATGGAGGCCCTTGTGAAAATGCACTCCAGCTCTCTCTGGACGACCTTCTTGTTGTTTGTCTTGTTGATGTTCTTGAGCAACAACGACTCCATCTGCTCAACCTTCCCGACCTTGTACCCATTGCTGACAAACTGGTTGATCCAGTAATCAAGTGACATCTCGGGGATCCCACCCATGAGCATGCCCGCTCTGCCCTTGGAGTTTGCTGTGGAGTTGATCAGGGAAACAGCATTTGACTGGCCAGCGATCTTCCAGTCAAACAATCTGTTTGCCAGAATCGCATCGTTCTCGTAAACCTCGTAAAACTTTCCCTTCTTGAAAAACAACACCACATCCATCAGGTCCCTTTTGATTTCCCAATACTGCTTTTCAAATTCAGTGAACTTGCTGAAGGACTCGCTTGGGATGAAGACCCTTTTTTGTCCCTCTTGGTAGGTTTTCAAGAAATCATACTTTTCAGGAATGATCATTTCACTTGTGGTTGGGATAGCTTTTTTGGGGGTTTGCTTAGGAATCTCCTTATCATCAATCATCTTTCTTTTGAAGTTTGGTTTTGGAGGTGCTTCCTCTTCATCCTCCACAATCAGCCTTCTCTTCAAACTTGGTCTTGTTGGGAGCACTTCCTCCTCATCCTTCTCAGAGGACACAATTGTTGTGTTTGTGCTTGGGATGCTTTGTTCAGGCTCTGGTTTTGTAGGTGCTTCGACTACAGGATCCTTCTTCTTGCTGAAGAAGGCCATTAGCGTTCTTTGTTTTTTTGGACCCATGTTGGATGATCGTATATGCTTTATTTTTTGGTTCTATGCTTTTATATTATAATATTAATAAGGGAGTGGGATTGAAAATTCTTGCTTTTTGGCGTTTCTACCATGCACGCGTTATTTTTTTGGAAAAGAAAAAGTTAAAAATTTTGGTGGGAAGAACTGCTACCAAAACCGGACTTAAGCCAATACGCTTTTGTCATCATTTTTTTTTTTCTGGTTTCAGCAGAAATCCATTTAATGCTAGATGGGCAAAACACACACGTGACGCATGCAACATAAGTTATCGGATATAACATGAAACCCATTTTTTCAATCCTTCGTTCTTTTTCTTTTTTTTTATTCTTCTTCATTTTTTTTCTTTAAATTTGCCACACAACAATCAATTAAACATTCAAGCAAATATAGAACAAACCTGTAGATTTTATTAAACTATATACAATTATCTTGTTTACTTACACCGATCAGACACCATGATTTTTGAAATCGATGAGATTCCCGTTCTCTTCCCATACGACAAGGTGTACCCTGAACAATATGAGTACATGAGAGATATCAAACGAGTTCTTGACAACTCTGATGTTAATGGAAACATTCAACTAAACAGCACATCAACAACTTCTTCAAACTCATGTATCCTGGAAATGCCCTCAGGTACAGGTAAAACAGTCTCTCTTCTTTCAATCACAATAGCCTATCAAAGATATCACTACAAAAAAACTGGTATTAAGAAAAAAATCATTTATTGCTCAAGAACCATGTCAGAAATTGAAAAGACACTACTCGAATTGGAAAACTTGATTGATTACAGACACAAGATGCTTCCTGACGATGAGCATGAGGATATTCTGGGTCTTGGGCTGACCAGTAGAAAAAACTTGTGTATCAACGAAGAGGTTAATTCAACAAAGTCAGGTAAATTAGTTGATGAAAAGTGTAGATTGAAGACAAATGGTGAGTTGAAAAGGGTGCTTGCTACTGAAAATGAAAGTAAAAAGACAAGCAACACACTGTGTGAGTTCCATGAAAACATGTATCAATATGATGTTCACGACTACATTCCGAAGGGAGTCTACTCTTTCGAAAAACTTATAAATGTTTGTAAAGAAAAAAAAATATGTCCATATTTCACAAGTAGAAGAATGATTGACCAATGTGACATCATCATTTACTCATACCACTATCTACTTGACCCCAAAATCAATTCAAGAGTCAACAACATGCTCAACTTGGAGGACACTGCCAACACCATAGTCATCTTTGATGAGGCACACAACATCGATAATGTCTGTATTGAATCATTGTCCATAGACTTGAACAATGACATTTTAAAGAGAGGTAACAAGTCCTGTAATCTCTTACTGAAAAAAATCGATAACATGAGACAGGTCGATGCGGAAAGATTAGAGGCGGAATACAATAATCTTCTAAAGGGATTGAACTCCTCAAACACACAGGATCCAAATGTCGAAGATGATGTTGTGCCCAACCCTGTGTTGTCCACTGATATACTAAGAGAGAATGTTCCTGGTAACATCAGAAAGGCTGAACACTTTGTCCGTTTCCTTAAGAGATTCATTGAGTACTTGAGAACAAGATTGAAAGTCATGCATGTCATTTCGGAAACACCAATTTCATTCTTGAAACATTGTAAACAATTGACATACATCGAGCAAAAGCCTTTACAGTTTTGTGTTGATAGATTAGCCTTGCTGTTAAGAACATTAAACATTCAAGATAACAATCATTCTGCCATTGAGGACATCCAATGTCTTAAGGACATTGTTTCATTTGCGACATTGGTGTCAACTTACGATACAGGTGAATTCCAACTTATTATAGAACCCTTTGAATTGGAAAATCAACAAAACATCCCAAATCCGATTTTGCACTTTATTTGTTTAGATCCAAGTATCTCCATCAAGCCCGTGTTTGAAAAGTTCCATACCATCATCATAACTTCAGGTACAATCTCTCCATTGGACATGTATCCAAAGATTTTGAAATTTGACCCTTTAATATCCAAATCATACAAGATGTCCTTGCCAAGACAAACATTTTTACCATTAGTGATTTCAAAATCAACAGACCAACAACCACTTACAACAAGATTTGAAATTAGAAACGACCCTACCATAGTCAGAAACTATGGTGATATTCTGGTGAGATTGTCGCAAACCATTCCTGATGGGTTAATTGTGTTTTTCCCCTCATACTTGCATATGGAGAATTTGATCACAAAGTGGCAACAACAGGGTGTTTTGGATAAGATCTGGCCACACAAGATCATCTTAACTGAGACTCCTGATGCACAGGAATCATCAGTGGCCTTGGAAATCTTCAAAAAGGCCTGTGATAACGGAAAGGGAGCATTGTTGTTCGCTGTTGCCAGAGGAAAGGTTTCTGAAGGTATTGATTTCTCCAACCATTATGCGCGTGCGGTCATTCTTATTGGTATCCCTTTCCAATACACAGAAAGTAAAATACTGAAGGCAAGATTGGAATACTTAAGAAACAACCACTTGATCAGAGAGAATGACTGGCTGTCATTCGATGCCATGAGACATGCCTCTCAATGTCTTGGTAGAGTCATAAGAGGTAAGCTGGACTATGGTGTCATGATCCTTTGTGACCGTAGATTCACCAAGAGAGTTGGTCAGCTGCCTGCATGGATCAGACAAGGAATGGAAGCCTGCAATTCAGAACAGGATGTTGACTTGGAAGTTGGCTTGAACAGATGCAAGGCGTTTTTGAAAGGTATGGCTCAAAAGGAAGTAAAGACAAACACCAAGGATATTAGTATTTGGGATGAGAATGACGTCAAGGCCTTCAAAAATGAAAATGAAAAGCCCATTGATTATTCAAAAGAAGGTGGCTTTTTATTACAATAATAAGAAATAATAGTATTTAAGTATATATTTTTTTCAATTGTCTCTCTGTTATGAAACTGTCATTTATCAATTCCACTAATATCGTTTGGTTTGAGGGTAACAAGGATTTGCTTACCTTTAAAACGGATTCGTCTTGGTTGATTATTTCGACATGATAAATGTCCTCTCCTTCTTCTGTGTAAAAAACACAGTAGTAATCACCTGTGTAGTTTATCCCGTCCTCTTCAGTTGCTGAGACAAAATCAGATAACTCAATAACAAACTCATTTTCGTCATTAAAGGTGATATCCTGTATTGTTGCCAATGGGAACTTTGCAAGGAAATCATCAATATCTTCATCTTGCTCATCATTTACCTTTTGCTGTAAATTGTTTCTAATAATACTCTCCACACTTGTTACTCCTTCTGATTCTAACAATGCTATTTTTTCCTCATCAATATACGGTATCTGTTTCAAAGAATCCAACTCTGTATTTTCCTGTTTGAAGGTACCTATTTCTAAATGCAGTCCCTTAATCAGCTTACTTACTCCCTTCAGAACCTTAAACTGAATTCTTTCCTGCTTATCATTTTTAATCAATACAACTAAAAACTTGAAAATCTTGAATGATAAAGTTAACAAGTTTTTGTAAACGGCCTTGGCATCAAGTTGTAGAGTTAATGGTAAAACATTGATGTCAATATCATACAGCAAACAGTATAGCAACCCAAACACTTTGAAACTTAAGGGTGGCATTCTATCTCTATATTGCTTTAATGCCTTTAAGTTTCCAATGTGTCTTTCAGCCTGTTGGAAGCTGTTTTCATAGCAAATACTTAAGTCTTTCTCCAATGAGGGCAAACTGCTCACCAACTGCAACAGTTGAATGTCGGACTTAATGGAAAAGAAGTTTTCCTTCAACAATTGAAGATCATCCAAGACTAGTCCATATTTATAAACACCATCCGATACAGCTTCAAGCTTGAAATCTTCTTCCTCGTATCCTAGCATTTCCATGGATTCAAGCTCAGTCAAGGATTGATTGAGCAGTGTTGTAACAAACTTTGATAACTTGAAAACACTGTTGTCATTGACCCCATAGTAGGATGGATTTTTATGTAATCTACTATTCAAAAATGTGTACGGTAACCATTCCAAAACATCAGACTTTTTGGTAATAACACCTGATCTGATTTCATTGATCAAGGTTTCAGCAAAGTGGTATGGTAAACTACTCTCAACTGAGTACTGAGCTGAACTCAACAGCTTTTGAATCTTAGCATGCTCATTAGTTATAAATGTCAAATCACTGTCACGTTCACAGCAAGACAGAATTTTTGTCAACAAATGGGGCTTTATGCCATGGCTTGTTAAACTGTTATCAGATTCAATGATTTTTTGTGTCTTCACAATCATTGCAACATTCGTTTTGAAGATATAGAACCCATCTGTTATATACATTTTACAGGCTCTGGAAAACTTCTTCAGAATCATGTGGTCATCAGCATCCATACTTTCATAAAAGATAAAAATACCATACATGAAGTAATTGGCAACTTCCGTGTCAGTGAACATACCTAACAGCTCATCACTAACACCACCAATTTTTTCAAAATCAATATTGGTATTCAAAGTTGCAAACTTTGATAATACAGATTCAGCTATGGTTAAAGATTCATTTCTGGAAGGAGTATAAATCACAGGTGCCCTTTTCTTGGACTTTGATAATAAAGATTCATTAGTCAAAAGAGTAATTAGGGCACGATCAGTAATAGAATCAGCAATGGTACTTTGTTCATATTTCAATAGGTTGACATTGACATTCATTTCATTGATGAAGGCTTCATTGTTATAGCAAAAACAATTATCTCTTTCTACACCTATCCACTCACCAACTTCATAATAGTTAGTTAATGGATCTGAAAAGCATACAAATCTCGTGTTTATTTCATCGAATTGAGTTTGTAACAAGGACAGTCTGGAGATCAACTCCTCAAAAAGATAACCCCTATCTAAATCATTGGCATCAAATGCCGTTTCAACATTATCAACTATAAAGTATCCGATTTCCTTCATGCTGTTCAAGTGTTTCCATTCTCTGCTGATCAATTCAAAGTTCTTGAACGATGACAACACGATATGAGATCTGTTGAATAAAAATTTGTTGTCCAAATCATCCCCCAGCTTGTTGATTTTCAATTCGTTGTTATGTGGGTAATGTTTTTCCAACCAATCGCACATTTCATTCAAAATGAAGTTATCGTCATTAACATAAACAATCCTGGAAACTCCACTTTCATAAGCCTTCAAAAATGCCATTTTGGCCAGCATGACTTTACTCTCTATCATAGTGGTACAATACAACAAGTTTTCATTAGTTTTTAGTATGATCTGTAATGCTTCATTTTCAAAATCATTGGTAGTCTTTCTGCTGGAACCTTCAATAAAGTTGACATCATTTTTGATAAAGTTGCCAAATTCAGGAACGTTCAACTTTTCAATTTCTTTTGTAAAAAATTTTCTCTTTTTATTACTGAACTCTTTATCAACCTGTGAAGGTTGTGGTAAAGAGCTTTCAATTTGTTTGATTTTGTTCATGAACATAACAGGAGCCTTATATTCACAATGCAACCACCTTTCAGCTTTGAAAACTACAAACAAATTAGGTGGTAAATGTGGGTATAGCAATTCAATATCAAATGAAAGATTGACTTCATTTTGTAAATGGTATTTTTTCACTTTGATACTGTCTTCATAGAAGATTTCATCACCATTGTAATCAGTCAAAAACAGAAAAAAGTTGATATAATTACCATGATGCTTGTGATCCCACTTCATGTCAGGAGTGAACAAAACATTAATTCTGTAAAATGTCTTGGTGACAGTTTGAACAGAGACCTTGATATCATTCAATCTAGGATATTTCAACACTGCCTCATTCAATTCATTCTCATACTGTTTTAGATTTGCAGCCATTTCATAGAAACTATCCAAAACATCCTCGTTATTTTTTTCCAAGATCAAATCCCAATCTATGTTTGACCTCTCAATCTGCTTCAAAATCTCAGGAGACAGATTCAATTGTCTTAAGGGAGTTTCAGTTATCCAAACTCTCTTTTCAGTATAAAGGTAAACATTGAGAAGCATGTTGGTGACTCTACTTAATCCTTTTAATTTACTTATTTGAAAGAGAGCCTGTATAAGTCTAACACTGTTTTGTTTAATGAATATCATATCTGCATTCAATGAGAGCCCATCCATTGGTAATCTTGAAATATAGCTTTGAAGTAAAACATTGGGCTTGCATCCAATATCGTCCAATGATTCCTTGATTGGGATGGGCAATTTGCTCAGTAGAATTCTCATTTCATACTTTTCCTCAGGTCTAACAATCATATTTTCAAATTCAGTGGACTTACTGAAAAGACTGAATATTTCTATCAAGGTCATGTCCTTGTTCAAATCATTGTAATAATCATACACTGCAGAACAAGAGATGTAGAAATCAGAAGCAATACTAGCCAACTCTGTTGACTTGAATATTGCCTCATTGGTTAGATCCACCATTTTGTAGTTCATGAGCGAATCTATCAAGGTTTCAGCCAATGAGTTCAAAAAGACATCATTGTTCAGTCCATCGGTCTTGTAAAGTTTTCTATTTTTCATCATTCTTACATACCAATAGCTTGATTTCAACCAAAGTATTAGTGTGTTTTTATCAAATATGTTCCCAGCACAGATTTCGGCATTGACCAAATCAATAATTTTATCCATGAATCTTGACTCTATGTTTTGCTGTCCCATCAACAAAGACAAGTAATGATCCACACCTTCCTTGTTTGTGATTATTATACCTTCACCGTATGTATCATATCTAGGCCTACCAGCTCTCCCGAGCATTTGCAGCATGTCCTGGATGGATAACCTAACCAGCTTATTCAACGCAGGTGAGTAAATGTCAGTACCTTTGATTATAACAGTGTGTGCAGGCAAGTTAACACCCCATGATATGGTTTTTGTGGATATTAACAATCTTATTACCCCATCTGCAAAAAGGTCTTCGGATTGGGATCTATCATTTCTTGACAGCCCAGCGTGATGCAAGGCAACCCCATTTTTGATCATGTTAGCAAGTTGTGGATCATCACAGTTTTCCTTGGCTTCTTTACTTAAGATATTTTGTATAGCTGGATCGTCCATATCTACAAAACTCTTGAACTCATCATCACTTTTTATTTGCTGTAAAAGATATTGAGCAGTCTTTAGTGTGTCTTTTCTGGAATGAACAAATACAATCACCTGGTGTTTGTTTTGCAAATTTTCCTTAATTTTATCATAACAGGCTCTGTTAATATTTATTAACTCCTTGACGGAGCTAAAGCTGCTCACTGATATAAACTCTTGCTTCAAAGGACAAGGTCTATAATCTGGAGTGAAAAAGAACAGCCCTGTTTTATCCACCTTCAAAAAATCAGCTACATCCTGATAGTTTGGTAATGTTGCAGACAATGCCACCATTCTAGTGTTATTTTTCATCATTCTCATTGAAATGGCTTCAATGATGGGACCTCTCTCTTCATGAAGTAAATGAACCTCATCCAAAATCATCAACTCAACTTTTTGAATTAGTTTTTGATTGTGAAATTTCCTACTTATGATATCCCATTTTTCCGGAGTTGAAATTATCATGTGTGCATTTTCCAATTCTCGTCTGCTTGTTTCGGAATCACCAGTCAATTCCACAACACGGATACCGAGTACTTTCAATCTTCTTTGAAACTCTACTACTTGTTCCTGAACCAAAGCTCTCAACGGGGCGATGTAAACCATTTTGAAGCTAATATCATTGGAATCAATGATTCCCTTCTTCTCATTGGATATGTGCTTAGAAATTGTTTGTAATGCAGCTAGCATGGCAATGTTAGTTTTACCAGCACCTGTTGGTGCACAAACTAATACATTTTTGTTTGTGTGGAAAACTGTTGGAAACACCTCGGACTGTATTCTGTTTAAAGACAATGTTTCATTACCAGGAAATACCTTCTGGGACCATTCTGGTAAATCACTTATGTTTATCAGTCTAAATTCTGAATGCAACTTTTCAGGTGCAGGAATGTGCAATTCTGTATACCCATTTTTCTTTATTTTGTATGAGTTTTCAGGAAGGACAATTTCTTGTCTTTCTATCAATTCCGAATCATCTTTTGGTAGTTTAAATTTGTTGATGTTTAAGAGCTTGTGATTTTTTTTCTGTCTTTTTATGTTCGTGATGCTTGTATTATCCTCATCTGAGAGTTTCCTCTTTGATAATTTATATTGTTTGGGCAAAATATGTAACAGACTATCTTCTTTTATTTCTTCAATAATGCTTAATTTCTCCTCGTCATTGAGACTTCTATGATATCTCAATCCGCAATAGATAATATCCTTTTGATTCATAAGTTTAGGAATAAGCCTTAGCTTGGAAATGTTTATGAATGAGCGTAAGTTTTTGGATAAGTCATCTGAATCACTATTATCAAAGATAGCATTAATAATTCTGTCGACAAATTTTTGATTCTTTTCCAAGCTATCATGTTCCATATTGAACAAAGACACTAAATAATTGTAAACATTGTGTTCATTGATTTCATCAATAGTTTCAGGCAGGTGGTAAATATTTGGATCAACAATATCATCATCGCCTTGTATGTCTTTATCTTCCTCATCACTTTTGGTCACATTTATAAATCTATCTTCAATATCATCATCAATGACATCAACATCACCTCTTTCAAGATCGTACTTACTTGAAGGGAGATTGGTATTTTTTTTCTTAAAATCAGATATGTTGTTACATATCTGATATAATCTGTTGTATACATCAAAGTTTTCTTTATTGGAAGGATCAAAAATGATGTTTAATTCTTGATCCAAATATTTCAATTTATCTATGATTTTGTCATTCAATATGATGTTGATGATTTTGTCAAGAACAACCTGTGTTGAGCTGTTATCAACTGTGTTGAATATGTGATCATTTGTAACCAGAAAATGCAGTAATAGTTCATAAATCTGTGTATTATGCTCGTCAGAAGGATAATATAACAAATTATTAACAGACATTTTTTCTTTCTAATGAATAGTTATAGAGATGTTGGTCACTTCTTGTAGCTTTTTTTCTTTTTTTTGGTTAATGATTGTTCTTCTGTCTTTGTAGAAGATAACCAAAAATCTGAAATATCATTTAGAAAGCAGAAAAAAACAAAAAAAAAAGAAATCCAAAGCCAAAATAAGCACGTGACTAGTACACAACAAATTGAAAAACTATGAAGAAAAAAATACTTTAAAGGACAAATGAAGAAATGATCCACGTTAAATCATCTACAAAAAAAAAACGATAGATACTTGAGACATAAATGTTTAAACAAACTTTGTTTATTACAGATTTAATTTCAAAGACCGTGAAGAAGTAAACGGGAGATATAATTGAGGCTGCTATATATGTCAAATGAAAACAATGGTGTTCCGTTGTATATGAAATATGCTCCTACAACGTTAGATGACTTATATCTCCATCCAAAAAAAGTTTCAGATATAAGGAATATCTTAACAAATGAGTTATTCAGCACCCATCATAACTTAAATATGCTAATAATATCTGGACCCTCAGGATCATGTAAAACAACAATTGTCAAACTGCTCATAGAGGAATACTTTAATAAAAATAAACTATTTTATGAGTCTTTTGGTATACAAAATTCATTTGATATATGTAATTATGTTGAATTTGATCCATTAGATAAAACAACTACTTTTGAAAAGTTTTTGGAGGATTGCAAGGTATTCAAGAAGAACTCTAAAATGATGAAGGTTGTTGTTGTTAAGTACCTTCCGAACATATATTACGGACCAATACATGCACAATTTCTAAAGACAATCAAGCAATACTTAAATGATGATTATAATAATGAATTTCCACCTATAATTTTTATTGTTAGTGAGTGTGATATACCAAAGGACGATAACAATGACATAAATGATGATTTTCTTTACACTAAATTTGACATTAATAGTCACTACATACCGGAAACTATATTTGATAAGGAAATTCTACAAAACCACAGATTCAAAAGAGTTAATATGAATCCATTAGCAAAGACATATTTGAAAAAAGTATTGAAACGTGTTCTTGAAAAGGAGATTGTACAAATTGATAGAAATACACCAAGGAATAAAAAAATTAAAGCAAGTTCATTCAATAATATTATAGACAAGCTTAGTGATATGAAAGACATTTCTGCTGCCTTATTACAATTAGAAGCTTATTTACAAGCCATGAAGGATAGTAATGATATTGGCAATGTCCAAATAGATAACAAAGACACTGGAATCTCCTTGTTTCATGCAGTTGGTAAGATTTTCTACGGAACAAAGGAAGAGGGCTTCACCAATGATGACATAATCAAACTATTGAATAAAGATTACCAGCAGTACACAGACTCAGTGTTTAAGTGCACTATATTTGAAAATCTGGATTCAGCTGAAGTCATGGGGCTGGATAAATATGTGGAAATGGTTGATGTTTTGTCTGAAACCGATTTGATGAACACTTATTTGGGTACAGAAGCATACATTAGAAAAGTGCGACATTTATGTACTGATTTGAAGGAAAGGCTTCAAAATGCTGATATTAAGGCAAAAACAATCAAGTTCACACCGATATTTAAGATTATGAAAAAAATAAAGGATATCCAATTTAGTATAAATGATTTACAATTACTCAAAGTAGCCAAAAACGGTGAATATATCAATACAAAGGATTTAATTTTGTACGAAAATGATCTAGAGTCAAGATTGTTATCACATTACTATAAAGAGTATCAAGCTTGGAAGGAATATAGACTAGATGTTGGAAAGTCAATTGAAGGGAACGATAGGCCCGGGCGTGATATTGATCCAAAAATTGATTACATTGATATTATAGGAGGAAAATTAGGCACACTCAATAGCATTTCTGATATGGAAGGTAACGTTGACGAATTTGTCCAAAAAAGTAGTAGATATAAGGAATATCTGAAAACACAAAAGCCAAATGAGACATACATGGAGTTAAAGGATAATGTAGATATTCCATATGATCCTAATGTTGATGACTTTGAAATTGAATCAAGTAGTGATGAGTTAGAACCTGATTCCAGCAGTGACGAGGAAGAGTTGCTGTTATTGGCCTCTCAACAAATAGAAAAGGAAAAAAAATTAAGATCACAGTCGAGGACATCAAGCCCTTTGAAAAGGGTTATACATACATCTGAAAACACGGATGACTCTGATGAGGAACTGTATCAATTGACCTCACAGCATATAAATAAATTACAAAAAAAGTAATTATTTTTTTTTTTTTGTTTCTTCCTTGTTTAATACATTGAAAAATAACAGAAAAACTATATGATCTTGGAATTATTTTATGTAAGACTTATATATACTCTAGTTAGCTAAAGATTGAGAAAAAAATTCAGGATCCTCTTCTAGAGATTCCTTAATGATATCCAAACCACCTACAAGTTCCCCATTGATGTAGAGTTGAGGGAAAGTTGGCCAGTCACTGAATTTCTTTAGGCCTTGTCTGACAGTATCATCCTTCAATATATCAAAGAAACCAAATCTGACTTGGTGTTCTCTTAAGATACCAACCATTTGTCTAGAGAATCCACACTTTGGTTCTGATGGAGTACCCTTCATGAAAAGCATGACAGGGGCAGCAGCAGTCAATTGTTTTAATCTTTCGTTCAACTGTTCTTCGGTTTCTTCTTCCTCTTCGTCATCAGATGATTTGGTTGTGGATTTGCTATCAGAAGCAGATTGTGAAGCAATAATTTGCTTGTATGTGTTCAAAAACTCTTGTGGATCAGCAGAGGACAATTCTTTTATGATGGAGCTTTCCTTTATGAAAATGTAGTATGGAACAGCAGATATGTCAAAGATCTCAGAAATTTCCGGATTGGCCTCAGCATCTATGCTAAAGAATTCGTTTTCTGGGTATTGTTCAGATGCTTTCTTGAAGTTTTCGATGCCTTGTGCACAGTTAGGAGCCCAATCAGCATAGAAAAATAAAGTCTTCAAAATTGTTGGGTTTGCTGAACTTAATTCAGTGAATTGTTTATTGCTGTTAATTTCAAACAAAGGCATTGTGTGTTAATATGTTTAGCTTATAATGTGAAACTGTTTGGTGTATTAGAAAACATTTGATTTCAATGTTGCGTTATTAATCAAAAGATAAGTACACACTTGTTGATCACATAGTGATTATTATTGTATAATAATCAAGTAATATGAATCATGGTGCATTAAGGAAGAAAAAAAAAAAATTTTGTATTTGGTAAATATATATTTTTGCTTTCTAAAGCATAATATGTGGATCTAAGGATTTAACCCAAACGCGGTTTAAACATTACTATTTCTTGTTGATTTGATTAATCTCGGCATTTAGTATTGTTCAATTAGCAAAAAGTAATCAAACATAACTCAACATATCATTGATATGTTTTATTTTAATTCTCCATAACAAGTTGCTTCAATAAAGTAGGTTGACCATACCAAATTAATTTTGGAGTCGTAATTTAAACTGCTAACTTTTGCAAACATGTCATTAAAGTACTTATCAACAATTGCTACTGCATATTCCTCCCCTCTTTCTCTTTTACATTTGTTGAATGCAGACCATGTTGTAATATAGTCTCTGAAATGTTTTACAGTTGTTGACTTAGATAACAAGAAAGAATGTGCGTTATCATCAATAAATGGTGTTCTTTCCTTAGTCGTAAAGAATCTTTCAAATTTGATACTGTCAAATGATGATTGCTCCCAGGCTTTTATATAGTAATCATCAGTTAATAAATTGTTCAAATAATTTCTTCCTGGCTGTTGCCAGTATTTACCAAATCCATACTCAAAATCATAGTCTAATCTTTTGAACAAATCATCTAATTCGGGATATTCCCAAATAACAGGTCTTATGTAGCCAAAAATGAAAAGTTTCCCTCCAGTGTTTCCCTCTTTCAAAATGTTATAGCTGTTTTCTAAGAAAGCTGGGAAATCAAACCAATGGCAACATTGAGCACAGCTGATAAAGTTAACATTAGCATTGTTTAAAATAGACGACTCAGGATACTTGGATTTGAAAAAGTTGCTAAAGTTGCTTTCATCAGCAATACCAAATTGTAAGCTATCGTCATTACCAGATAAATTTTCATTAGCAGCTTCTATCATTTTGGTTGATGGATCTAAACCAATAGTTAAGAAAGGAAATGATACAGCCCTGTGGATTTCATATGTTGCTGTTCCAGGTCCACATCCCAAATCAATAAAAATAGGCTTTTCTGGTTGTTGAATACCTTTTTGAGTTTGATCATCAATGAAATCTTCATATGATTTCTCGATTTTTTGGTACAATTCTTTAGGATACTTTGGTCTAGCACTTTCATAGTTTTGACCAGAAAATGTGTTATGAGAAAATTCAGTAGCTATATTTGCAGTCATTCTGAAGATATCTTTATAAATACTTAAATTAAAAACAAAGGAAATGTTCAAAGTGGTTATATCTTTTTCTTTTCTTTCATTTCATTCTAAAAAGTTTGAATAGAAATACAATTAACTTCATGGAATAGACTGACCAAGATTGTTTTGTGAGTAATTTGATTCATTTATATATGCCACATACACGTAAATTAGTTGATAAAAGTTTAAAAAATAAAAAAAAATTAATATCGATAAAGGAAAATTCAAAAGAGAAAAAAAAATCGGAAAGGTTTTTGTAAACTGTGATTGCTTAATTTTAAACAAGGTCCATCGGAGATTCGAACTCCGGTCTTTCGGATATTCTATCATACACGTGATCAGAACCGAAGGTGATAACCACTACACTAATAGACCAGTCAAACACAAAAACCAATGAGAAAAAGTGCATGATTTGTTTTAAAGAATTAAAATTTTCACTTTACGACTATAATATGATAATGTTTTGTTTGCTTCATATGTATAAAAGCATACAATCAAGCCTCCACTAATTATCAATAACTACTAACGTCTTAAGAGAAAGAAAAAAATCTATTGAATTAATGTTAATAATGTTAAATAATATATATCAAATGTATATAAAATTAGTTATATAAAGGTATTGACATTTTTTGAATATATGTTTTTTTTTTTTATTCGGATATAAAACGCGATATTTTTTGGAACCTGCTTGATATTTGTTTAACGGCTAAAGAGAGAGGGTAAAAGAAAAAAGCTGGTAAATGGGAGTGCCACTAATAAATGATTATTTCATCATTAATTTCATTTAAATACGCAGAGTACATTTATTATTAAGATGGATCAGTAGCACGTATAATTAATAGAAGGATTATTAATATTTGATATTAAAATGTGATTTGAATCATATTTCAAGGGTGTTTTTTGTCTTTAATACATACCAATATTTTGTTGTTAATTGGACATTGCATGTAAAACCATAAATAGATTTGCCCTGGTGACACACACTTTTTTTTTTTTCCCCCTTTAAATTTTTTTTTTTTTTTTTTTTTTATTTTCTTGGAGCCAGAAAGATAAATTTTTTTTTTTTTGGTTACCTGTATCTTGTGTGTGTTTTCTTCTGTTTTTTTTTTTAACACTCTAGACATAGATGTTATTTATTTATCTCAAATTTTGGTTTTTTATCGAATAGATCTATATATAGGTTAAATAAAGTTTCTTTAACAACCAATAAAATAACAATCCAATACCGATCTACTCTCAGTGTGTTTTTTTATTACTAGTTACAAGTCTAACATTTATTATCTGTATTTTTGAATCCTAAAAAAAAATATAAAAAAACAAAAAATTAATACCCAAGCAATATGTCTGAATTTAATAGAGAAAACTACGTCTTTTTAGCTAAATTGGCTGAACAAGCTGAAAGATATGAAGAAATGGTTGAAAACATGAAAAAGGTTGCTTCCTCTTCTTCTGAAGGTAAAGAATTGAGTGTTGAAGAAAGAAACTTATTATCTGTTGCTTACAAAAACGTCATTGGTGCCAGAAGAGCCTCTTGGAGAATTGTTTCTTCTATTGAACAAAAGGAAGAACAAAAACTAGAACAATTCTTGCAACAACAAAAGGACTTGGACGGCTCAAACGCTGCATCCACTGAAGAAGATAAACAACAAATTGCCTTGATCTCCAAATACAGAAGTGGAATTGAAGTTGAACTTGCTAAGATCTGTGATGATATTCTAAGTGTTTTGGACAACCACTTGATTCCTTCTGCTTCATCAGGTGAATCAAAGGTTTTCTACTACAAGATGAAAGGTGATTACCACAGATACTTAGCTGAATTCTCTAGTGGTGATGTCAAATATAAAACCACTGACGATTCCTTGAAGTCTTATGAAAGAGCCAGTGAAATTGCCACTGCCCAATTACCTCCAACACACCCAATAAGATTAGGGTTAGCTCTAAACTTCTCCGTTTTCTACTACGAAATCCAAAATAGCCCTGACAAAGCTTGTCATCTTGCTAAGCAAGCCTTTGATGACGCTATAGCCGAATTGGATACCTTATCTGAAGAAAGCTACAAAGACTCCACTTTGATAATGCAATTATTAAAAGACAACTTAACCTTATGGACAAGTGATTTAGCCGATGATGCTGATGATGAATAAATAAGTATACTATATAAAAGTTTAAAAGAATAAATAAACTAATAATATATTGAACAAGAATTTTAATTTAAAGAGAAAACCAAGATGTAAAAGATTCATCCAATATATAAACATCATTTTATTAAAGTTTAAATCATTTTCTTTGATTTGCAATTGTTTATCCAATGATCTTGATCTTGATTTCTGGATTGTTTTTTTTCCCCGTTTATAGAATCGGATCAAAATGTATTTGATTTGATCTTTTTTTTGTGTGTGAAGAAGTTTAATCAATTCATGATTTTTTGAAGATTATATTCGAAGCAATCAGGAAAACACGTTTGAGTAAAACCAAGGCTACTAGATGATTATGAATTTCACTAATAAAAATGAACTTGATAATTTTATAAAGTCATTAGTTGATTTATATTTAGATGAAATCAGTTTAGTAACAAACAAGAAAAAAGTAAATGGTTCAAAAACGAGGAGAATCATATCCAAAAATGATTCGTTCAGATATAGATTGCAACTTCTCTCTCCCGAGCCTAAAGTTCATTCCTTAAATATAAAAGAGCAGCAAAACTCTGACATTAAAAGTGTCTTTTTTAATAGTAGTCAAAGCTTCGATTCAGCCAGATTATCAAACTTAACCGTAAGTAATATTTCAGTTCCCGGCAAGCCAGGAAACAAAAAAATAAACATTGATTGTATGAATATTGAAGAGAATGGTTTATATTACAAATGCACTTTATTTTCTGACCTTTCTGAAGCAAAACAGATTTTAAGAAATATTAATTTTGAACAAAAATATACATTCAATTCTAATTCACTACTACTTCAATTCTACATTCAATGCTATAAAGATGTGTATCTTAACAACCAAGTATACGGCAATAAAGTTATATTTCAGCATGATACTAAGTCTATTTCAATTAGTCACAAATATTTGCTTACAAATCAAGACGCCTTATTAACGTTAATCAAGGATACATCTATTAATCTGATACAAACAGATATTGCTACAATACCCATACATCAACTTACCGCAATTTGGAAAATAATCCCATTGTTCCAAAGACAATGTGCATCAAGGCATTTAAGCTTAGTAACTATTAGTTCCTACCTTAAACCCAATAATCAAGCATCTCTACAAATTGATATCCATAAAAAATCCATAATATTTGATAAAAATCATGGTATTTTATTTATTCCCTTTCTCAAAACACAAATGCTTACATCAGATTTCCACAATGTTGAATACGATGCAACTTTAAATGCTCTTTTATTTAGCTTAAAATTTATGAGAAAACTTTGTATACGTATTCATGAACAAAATATTAAAAAAATTGAAGCATTTGTTAATTCTTGTAACTTTTATAAAGAAACGACTTATCAAAACACTTTTTCAAAGTTGAAAGTTTTTGAGAACATTGAACACTCATATAAAGACATTCTATGTGTAAGCAAAATGATTCTAAATAAAGAAAAAGAGTGTTTGATAATGATTTTCCATGATAGAATAGAGATTAGTAAGATTGTAAAAGTACACAACTTTAGAACATATCTTAATAATGATTATTTACTCAAGTACAAATTCATACTATCTGCAAGGATAGAAGATGTTTGTTTGGAAACAAGCCAATATCACTGTAAAAATTCTTTAGATATTGTAATAGGCTTAATTTCATACATTCAAGGTAATTACATAAGTGTTTACAAGAATCCAAAAGTTATAACTCTTACCTGTAATTCATTAACTGAAAAAAAAAATTGGATTCAATATATAGATTATTTAAAGATAGTTATATAAAGCCTCGGTATCAAAAGGGGAGTCGTTCTCGTCACTCCCATATGTCTGTACTGTCAAACTCTTTGAGCTCATTTCATTATTAAAGTTTAAAGGTGTTAAAGGTGTCATGTCCGTGTAGACACTGCTTATATTACTGTTACATGCTGAGTTATTTTTTGAGATTGCTATATCATCATAATCCAAGTCGTCTTGTCCAAACTCTAGATTTAAACTAAAGCATAAAATCTCCATCATATCATACCAGGAGTTAATTTCCACAAGGTCATTAATGTTCTCACTATAATCAACGTTCAAAAAACCTACATGCAATTTTAAAACGTTGTCATTACTGGAGGTATAAAAATCATTAAACAAACAATTATTATCAATGTTCATTTCTGTATTGCTCATGACAACAACATTTAATGCGGACTCATTAATATCCATGAAGTACTTTTGGATCACACCATTTGACCAAGACGTTTGTGTTAGTTTCTTTCCTCTGATTTGTTCAAACTTCAAGCTCCCGTCAAGTTGGTTTAAAACATCCTTTGATGAACCAATACACAAAATCTTTGACTTTTCATCCAAGATAACATATTTTAAGATTTTCCTCTTTTTGTTATAATATTTGTTCAAAGACTTTATGGAATTGATCAAATTTAAGTTCTCTCTTTTTTTGATTTTCCTCATTGAGTCCAGTTGTATTATCACTATCAAATCTTCAACATTACCATAACTTTTTATTGGCACATTAGTAGAGACTTCAGTGTTGCTCTTTTTGATAATAACATCCTGCAAGCCCATGCTTACTGTATCTTCACTATTTTCATCAATTGTGTTAATAATTAAGGAAGAATTTTTATCAATGTCATTAGTTGTGAATGGTTGATCATAGAACTCTAAGTTAAAGTCTAACAGTGCTGATATCCATTTGTCTAATATTTTGGAATTGTTTTTATCCACTGATCTAAATTGAAATATGTTTATATCCTGACTGTTCAAGCAAGAAACTCTGAAAGTGTGCTTGTTAACAACGTCCACATTGACACTTTCTGAAGTAATTTTGATCATCTGGAACTGATTTTCTGTTCTCTTATCAAAAAAATCTAATATCAGCATTTTCTCAAACAAATAACATCTACAAAGATAGAAAGTATCTTTGTTGTCCAAAACTTTACAAACCTCAAACATATTGCTTATTCTTAAAAGACCCAAGTCAGTATCAATGTTTTTCTTGTTCAATTTATCAGAATGTCTTTCTATCAATTGATGTACAAGATTCAATCTTTCTTTTACCACGCCTATGATACTTTCTGATGTTTGTGTTGATATTGAATCTCTGTACTTTCCAGCTATATGTTTATCTTGTGTGTCCAAATTACTTTTATAGTTGTGTTTCCTTGGTTGTTGCCTCTTTGACTCGATACTTGGATCTCCCTCTATTTGTACAATCATTAACTCATCATCAGAATCACTATCCACATCCAAGTTATGGAAGTTTTCAGACTTCCCCTTTGAAGCAACAGATGTGTTGATTGATGAGTAGATTGCATTTGTGGGCAATGAAATGTTCAGCTTCTTGACAATGGGCTTTGGTGAGCTTATTGATAGGGTTTTCTTTGACAACGTGGAGTTTCTTGATATACTTGACTGATGGAGTATTGATGTTCTGGCTTTAGTATATCGATTCATGTTAGGACTGCCATTGGTCATCTTGTACCCGTTAAAGTTCTGCTTTAAAACAGATTGTCTCTTCATCATCTCAGGTACATCTTTGTTGATTTTACTTGCTATTGGCTTTAAGTTAGGTGAGCTACCAGAAAATATGGAAATTACTTGATTTGGTGGTGTCATGTGAGAGTTTTCATTACTGGACGGAGGTTTTAACTCATTTGGGTCCTGAACACTAAAGTCAGGTACAGGTAATCCTTCCAGATAATTGGTATCCTTATTTAAAAGTTGCATCGTCTTTTCCTTGTCTTTATCAATGGTTGCTGGCATTTTATTTTCTTCGTTCTCATCATCAGCCATCAAAACTTTGAAATATAACTCATCTTTTGCTTGATCACTCGCTGGTTTACATGACGTGATCCCATCGTCACACAACTCACACAAGGGAAACAACTTCTCATGCTTTGTATATGACGTCTGTTTTTCCTTTTCCATCATCATATGAAGAAGCAAACATGTATCGTGACATATGTGTCCACATTCCAAAGTCAATATTTTTTCATCAGATGTTTTTTCTCTTACTGTTTCCTCACATATGCAGCATTTCATCAAGTTTAATCTCTTCATTTGTCTTGAGCTACCTTGATTCTTAAATTTTGGTGGGGTGAATGATGGGGGATCATTGATGTTTAGTTCGTTTTTATACGTGTTCATTGATGGCGTGTTGTTTAAATCAAATGAACATGAAATTGCAGATGTGTTTCTCATGCTGTTTTGTCTTTTTTGATTCATCTTTATCGACTCTCTCCTGTTGATTTCTGCATTTCTATCATCCTTAACTTTAGGTGTGTTGAGTGAAGATGTATTGTGAAATGAGTTATACCCACTATCAGCACTAAATGCCGAAAGCGATGTTGTTCTTTTTGGTATATGGGTACTTTGCTTTTCCGCTGATTTCAGACCGAACAACATCTTATCATCCAAGTGTCCTAATTTTTCTGTACTTGGTGTTTGCATGTTTAAAGGACTTCTTTTTGTTGATGAGGCAGATGTTCCAGCTGAGCTTTTATTCCTCAGATTTTTGAGTTTTTTCATGGGAGAGCTGAAGTTGAAGTTATTGGAAGGTTTACCTACTGATGAGCTAAGATTTTCATGACCAGTCAAAAAGTTGTTGATACTGCTCTCGAGCTGATGAGAACTAACCATATGCTTTTTGAAGTTGTCCTTTTGTGAAGTGTTTATTCGTTTGAATTCGTTGTTCATATTATATTGTCTTTTTTTTTTTTGCACAGTTTGCATATAATGGCTAATTAAGTCAAACTTTTATTATATTTGTTTTTAAGTTAATCTATGCATGGTTTAGAATTAGTGTTTTTTTTACCTATTAATTTTGAAAACAAATCCAAAAAGTGCACGATTTGATAGAAATTCATTATTTGTTTATTTACTTAACAAGAAACTGCAAAAAGTTTTACACACTGTTGATGATTCGATATCATCTCTTTTGTAATCAATGTGGTCCCTTGATATTTCACCTCATTGACATTGTTTTGGTTATTTTTTTTTTTTAATTAAACTTTTTTTTGAGGGAACAAAATCACTTCCCTTTTAGGAAATGAAAAAAAAGATAAAATGAAAACTTGTGAGAGAGTATTTTTTAATATTTAATATATATGAATTCAACTATAAATGTAATTGAAAGCTTAATTTATCTTCATCAGTAGAAACACTGTTGAAGAAAGAGATAATTTTGAATTATATCAAATTTTTATAATAAATCTCCTTAAAGAAATATTATTGAGAGGAAATAGATTTTTGTAGAATATTGTGTTTAAGAAAAGAGACAATAAATTCGGAACTTTAATTTATAAAACTTGTTTCAAAAGGTGAGAGTGAGAGATATCAAAACAAGAATTAAAAATTTCAATTCATAAAAATATTAAACTCTTTCCTATTGTATTTTTTTGTAAGGTTTAACTTTTGATTTTAGCAAACTGAATCTTCAAGAAATAGATCTTTTTTTAATTTAAAAAAAAAATGACATAAAAGTCAATAATCAAATATTGTTTCTTTATGTGCATTTAGTTTAAACTAATTTAAGCTCTGTTGGCAAAACCACCCTTCTTGAAATCCCAGGTGTCTTCTGGAATTCTACCTCTTAAGGTTGGGGTTTCAGTACCTGGAATGTAGACATCTTCGAATAAAATGGATAACTTAGCTTCTGGAGCTGGAGCAGCATCAGCTAATTCAACTTGTTCATCGACGTACTTTCTGGCGGCCTTGTCGTAAGACTTGATTTCTTCTTCAGTGGCAACACCTAATTCCAATAACTTCATCTTCAAACCAGCAATTGGGTCGTTCTTGGATCTCATGTGTTGAACTTCATCTCTGGTTCTGTAGGTGGTACCTGGATCAGACATGGAGTGACCACCGTATCTGTAGGTTTCAAATTCAACAACTAATGGACCGTTACCGGAAACAGCCCAGTCTCTGGCAAACTTGGTGGCTTGGTAAGTGGCTAAGATGTCCATACCGTTAACCTTCAAACCTGGAATGTATTGACCTCTCTTGAAGTATTCGGTCATGGCAGAAGATCTGGAAGCAGCAGTACCCATACCGTACTTGTTGTTTTCACAAATGAAGACAGATGGTAAGTTCCATAATTTGGCCATGTTGAAGGATTCAAAGACTTGACCTTGGTTAGAAGCACCATCACCGTATAAGGAGAAGGAACAAGCTTCTTCGGACTTATACTTGTGAGCAAAGGCTAAACCAGCACCCAATGGAACTTGAGCACCGACAATACCGTTACCACCAAAGAAGTTTGGAGCATACAAGTGCATGGAACCACCCTTACCGAAAGAGACACCGGTTCTTCTACCCATTAATTCAGCTAAAACAGCTTGGACAGAGGCACCTCTCATGTAGGTGAAACCGTGACATCTGTAAGAAGTGATGATGGTATCCTTCTTGGAGATGGCGTATTCCATACCGACAGCAATAGCTTCTTGACCAACAGACAAGTGACAGAAACCTCTAATCTTCTTGGCCTTGTATAAAGCATCACAGGCCATTTCCATTCTTCTAACAATGATCATGTCCTTGTACATTTGTAACAAGTTACCCTTGGTGGTTTGGAAGTTTAATTCTGGGGTGTTTTCCAATAAGTAACCTTCAAAGGAAGTTTCTGGTAAAGTAATGTTAATTAATTCTTCAGCATCAGTGGAGTTGAATCTTAAAGCAGCAGTAGCTGGCTTTAATAAAGTTTGTTGTTTGAAAACAGTTAAATTTTTCTTTGCAATGTTAGATAACATTTTTTTAACACAATATATCTAAGATACGAAAATCTACTCTCTGGTTTTTTTTTTTTTAATATCTTTACTTTGTACATTACAAATGAAACTTAATTATCAATAATAAATTAAATTGTATATTTGATAAGTCCATATATATCTGATGAAAACAAGAAAAAAAATGTATAGGGGAATGTAGAAGAAATACAGAAGAAAAAAATTTTTTTTAAAAAGCAAAAAACATTGATAATTGGTTGAAGCGACTTGCTGGATAATGAATATTCATTTTGTTGTAAACCGTCGCTTTTATTGAATTTGATGGAGAATGCCGTTTTGAGAAATACTCATGGTATTCGGGTGACATTTAAAAAAAAAATCAGTGAATTTCTTTTTTGGCTGCATTTCTCAAAATTTCCGTTTCTGGACTACATCAGGCCAAACCTTCCTAATCCGGAAATTATCAGAATACTGAAAAAATATATGAAGAAATAAATCAATTGAAAAAAAAAAAAAATAAAAGTAAGAAAAAGAAACTAACAAATTTAGCTGATATATTCATTGATGAAATTATTTTAGTAGATATCCATTAACATAAGCAGTAAAATAATAGCTTTAAAAACCAAGTAAACCATCAAAACGGAACAATATATATCAAAGAGATTCTATATTGAAATTGATTATTACCTTTAAGTAAGCATATTACATCAAATCTATTTTTTGTTTTACTTTTTTTTTCGGTTACTCTTTTATAAAATCTTAACAGAATTCAATCTTAAACTATAACAATATAAATCAGTACAAAAATGTCCATTGCCATTTCTGAAAACGATACTGACATTCTTTTGAAAACAAAGAATGTTTTGGATGATACAGTTTTAGACAAATATCAACTAGCTGGTAAAATCACCCAAACAACTTTACAATACATCACTAGTTTAATTAACAGCTGTTATCATGATAGTAACAAAGATGAAAACCAATTGTTCTCTATCTCTCAACTATGTTTCTTAGCTGATCTATTCATGAACCAATTATTGGCTAAGGATTTCAAAGGTAAGACTTTGGAAAAGGGTATTGCCTTCCCATGTAGCATAGATATTGATGAAATTGCCAATGGTTGGTCCCCAGAATTAGACGATCCAATGTTCATTAAGGAAAAGAACAACGATCCAGATAGTGACAACGTCCCAAGTGGTGCTAGATCTTCTATCAAAAACTTTTTAGCTATTGGTGATTTAATCAAAATCACTTTAGGTTGTCAAATTGATGGGTACACCTCTCAAATCACTCACACCTTGTGTGTCTATCCAACTGAAGTTAACCCAGAGTCTGGATTGTCACAAGCTACTGGTCCATTGTTAGGAGCCAAAGCTGATGCTGCTGCTGTTGCCCAGATCGCTAAAGACGTTGTCGTCAACTTATTAGCCTCAGCTGCCTCTCCAGAAAAATTACCAGAAAACTTGAAGTCTGTTAATCCAAATGGTGAAGCCAAAGTTACTGGTCAACTATTAAGAAAGGTTGTTGATCATTTGATTGAAAGCTACAATTGTGCCTTAGTTCCAGGCTCCAAGATTAGAAGAATTAGAAGATTTTTGGCTGGTCAAAACGAAGGTATTGTTGCTGAAAGAGAATTCAAGGGTTGTGTTTGGTATGAATCTAATCAAGAAAATCTATTATTAGCCAAGTCTCAACAATACCAACATGATTTAAACAACAATGAAGGCTCAAAGGCCTTAACTTTGTTACAAGATAGTGAAAATACTCATGAAGATAAGCAAAAATCTGCCTTTATTTATGATTCCGCTATTGCCACTGATAACTTTGTTGTTTATCCTGGAGAAGTTTATTTGATTGACTTAAAGGTCGTTTCTTTGTCTGATGTTCAAGAATTGGGTTTGGTCACTGTAGAAACTTTAACTGAATACTCAGGCTCTACCTCAACTGGAAGAAACATGACCGTTAGAAACTCTCAATTCATTAGAGACTACACACAAATGAAGGACTTAAAGTTAAGAAACTCAAGAGAGTGTCTAAGTAAGATGGACAAGCAATCTGTCTACCCAGTTAAATTAACTTACCTATCTGATGAATACCAAAAATTGATTCAATCTCCAATTGAACTAAACTTCCAAAACATTAACTATATCGAAAGTCAAAATGTCATTGTCAAGGAGAACTTGAAATCTAGAATGGGTATGAATGAAATCATTGATAACTTCCTAGCAACCAGCAAGCCTGTTCAAATTGTTAAATATATTCCATGGGATATCATTGTTAAAGTTGCAAACCCAGATGGTGTTAAGTCGATTGACGCTGTTAATCCAACCTTGCCAGGTTATGAAATTCCATTGCCTAAGTTGAACATATCTGCTTTGAAATTGAAGTCATTGTTGAAAAACTCCAGAACTATAACTTTACCAGTTGCTAGAGAAGCCTGCACTGTTGCTATCACTGACGCTTTGACATACAAGTTGACTCACGCTGAACCAATATACTTACAATCCAAATACGAGCTAAATCCTAACAGTTCATTAACACAAGGCATATACCAATTAGTTGAGTTGTCCAAAGATTCTAGATTTGGTATCAAGATTAGAAACGTCAAACCATTGTCTGAAAAGGCTGTCAAGAGCAACGTTCCGGATTTATCTGAATAAATATATTAGAGTTTTTAAATTGTTTAAATAAAAATATTTTTGTTTATTTTATTTTTTTTTTTATCTTGCCGCGTTTTTTAAAATAGGAAAAATGAAGAGTTTTAATTATCAAAAATATATCCAAAATGGAAAGATTCAAACTCTCTTGAAAATCTCTTATCTATGCATATCATGAGTGATGTTGAGTTTTTAGTTATTTCTCAAGGTATTTAAGAACACTGGTGGTCAGAAAATAAAATAAACATACAATCTCTTTCGTTCTTCTTTTTTTCTAAAAAACGTATAGTGACACTAAAAACTTTTAATAAACCATTATTAAACCAAAATATACTTTTTCCTTGTAACATGAGCACAACTGTTGTAGAAGCTAAACAGAGTGATACATCAACTGTATCTATTGATGAATTGCAAAACCATGGTATTAACGTTTCAGACATTACCAAACTGAAATCTGCTGGTATTTTTTCTATTCAATCTGTTCTGTCAACTACAAAGAAAAACCTTGTCAAAATCAAAGGGCTATCTGAAATTAAAGTTGAGAAAATTAAAGAGAGTGCTGGAAAAATAACTTCAATTGGGTTTATTCCAGCATCCATTCAGTTACAGGTCAGAGCAAATGTCTTTGCAATTACAACAGGTTCAAAGAACTTGGACACAATGTTGGGTGGGGGCATAATGACAATGTCCCTAACAGAAGTATTTGGTGAGTTCAGATGTGGTAAAACTCAATTGTCACATACTTTGTGTGTAACTACACAATTACCTGTTGACCAAGGTGGATGTGCTAAAAAGGTTGCATACATTGATACCGAAGGTACCTTCAGACCAGAAAGAATCAAGGAAATTGCTGAAAGATTTGACTTGGACCCAGAAGCTGCTTTGGAAAATGTCATGTACGCTAGAGCCTTAAATAGTGAACATCAGATGGAGTTAGCAGAGCAATTAAGTCAGGAGCTTGCTAGTGGCTCTTATGGATTGGTTGTTGTTGATTCAATCATGGCTAATTTCCGTGTTGACTACTCAGGTAGAGGAGAATTGAGTGAAAGACAGCAAAAGTTAAACATCTTTTTGAACAAGTTGTGCAGAATTTCTGAAGAGTTTAATTGTGCAGTATTCTTGACAAACCAAGTTCAGTCAGATCCAGGTGCTAATTCCTTATTTGGACCAACTTCTAAGCCAGTTGGAGGACACGTTTTAGCACATGCATCAGCAACAAGAATTATGTTAAGAAAAGGTAGAGGTGATGAAAGAGTCGCTAAACTACAAGATTCTCCTGATATGCCAGAAGGTGAGTGTGTTTACGTTATCAAGGCCAGAGGTATTTGTGATCCAGAAGACTAATAAAAATATACATTAATTAAGAACTTCTTCAAAGTGATTTGTAGTGTAACATTCAAACAAAAAAAAGAAAGAAAAAATGCAATAAGTACACTCAGTATATATAATATAAAGTTCTTAACTATTTAAAAATTGTAATCAAATTTTTCTTCCATTATACAAGGAGCTAACAATGACCAACCGTATAAGATGTAGCATAGCCATGAACTAACAATTTTAACCCATGAATAGAAGTACGTTCTACCTACAGGAATGAAATCTCCGTTATCCAACTGTTTGACATTTATTGTCAAGAGCATGGAAATCCATTGTGTCGCTAGAAAGAATATTACATGGAAAAGTAGATAATTGTAATTAGGCTTCATAGCACTGTTTTCTAGATCGGCAGCTTTGCTTTGTTCTTCTTCAAGAACATACTCATCCATTGCACTTTCAGGAAGTGATCCTTCATCTATGGCAGATTGGATTGCCTTTTTTCTTAGTTCTCTTCTCTCATCATTAGATAAATCGCCGTATGTGTTTTCATCCAGGAAAATGTCCTGAGTGCTTTCATCAGAGGTAATATGGAATATAGAGTTACCAGCTGCTCTCAAAGTTGTGTATACAATGGCAGCAATGGTAAATATAGATCCTAAGATAATAGATGCTCTTCTGGTACCTGTTGATCTAACTAATGGATTGCAACTTCGATCATCTGGTTCTCCAGCCATAGCCGAAAAGACTAAATAGGTTGAGTATATGCCGACAACAGATGCTTGCGATAGTCCGGATTTGGGGTTGTAATCTTGAATAACAGGATGTATTGACATCACAGATGTGGCAATTAAAAATAGAATGTTCAAAACCCAAGCAAATATGTTCATACCACAATGATTTTTACAGAAAAGCATAAACTCAATAATTATCATGAGTAAAGAGGATGTATACATTATTATGGTTCCACCAATCAATAAACGTCTCCAGAACTTCAGAGCAGTGGTTTCTTCCTCAATGCCACCATTTTCTATCATATTCTCTGTCTCTTCTTTAATGTGACCCAAGCATGTCTCGGTATATTCATGAGCAAAATCAATTAACAAAACTAGACCAATGAACACAAATATGCTTCCGCATGGTAATGAAATAAACTTTGAGAACCATGTAAAGAAGTCGTTACTAAAGAACTTAAAACTCATAAATAGCAAAGCAAAGTAGAGAAAGGTTTTTGAGCCCCAATATGAATTTTGAATTTTGGTTAAAACTGTATAGTTTCCATCGGGGACCCCAAGAAGTGTTATCATCAAAAGGATATGGTAAAGCCCCAAGGTAAAGTTCAATCTGTAAACTGTGGAAACACCACATTCAATTCCAGATGTACATTCATTAAGTGGGTTCCACAACGTATGATTTGTTGATAGAGAAATCCAAGATACAATAGAATTAATCAATAGACCAACTGCGTATAAGATTCTTGCCCCTAAGGAACTTGTTTCAATGTTGGAAAGTGCAGACTTCACCATTGATGATGCAGTTGCACCCAAAAAAGAGGATGAAAAGGATATGGCAGCATTAATTGGTATAGATAACACAGCTCCCATGATGAACTATTATTTTCTATTTTTGTTAAGTTTTTTGTTGTTCTGTGTGTGGTATTATTTTGAAAAAAAAAGAAAAGATGTAATATTATAAAATAGCCTTCTTGTTGGTTCAAAATGAAAGCTATCTAGGTTAGTAGATGAATTTACTTTCAATAAGTGTTATGTTTGTTGTTGGTTTACCAAAGAATAATAAATATTCTGTTTTAGAAGAGAATTAAAAGTCTTGATTTTATATATATTTTTTTTTTTTGTAAATTCCTGATCAATTCGCCGATAACAACGCTCCATAATGTGAAAACACGAGCTTTAAGGGCAGCTTTGTCTTTTTACTAGGAATTTCTTGTTTTGTCATAAACTTTTTTTTTTCAAAATTGGATCGTCGAGATTCTTTTTTACAACGCATTCTTTGCTTTCAAGGCAATTTTTGGACAGAAATAGGAAAAAAACAGTAATTTTGAAGTCCATACTAATGAGTGTATAAAAAGACATTATTAGTACTCAAAACAAGAAAACTTGAAATTAAAAAGAATCAATCTACTAACGACTTAAATTAAATAACCTTGTTTACAAGCATTAAAAGTTATATTAATTATTGTACTTTTTATAAAAAAACAATTTCTATGTTTTCTTATTAACTAAATTTTTTAACATTGTTACCTCTAAACAAATTTTTACAAAATGTAAACAAATTTAAGCTTACTATTACAAATAGTTATTTTCAAATTTTATGAATATTATTTAGGTATATAATTTATATGTATCCACCTTTCTTGCATAACTCGTAGAACAAACCTTCTTTTTTATCTATTAACGCCTTTGGCGAGTCATATTCTTGCAGTTCACCTCTATCAAGAACAATAACTTTATCGGAATCACTTAAGATAGTGTTCAAACGATGTGCAATGGTTATGACTGTTTTGCCTTTGAATTCAGTTCTAATAGTCTCTTGAATTAAAGAATCAGTTACTTCATCCAAAGCTGCACTAGCTTCATCCAGTATCAAAATATTGTTCTCACTCAACAAGGCTCTAGCTAAACACAATAATTGTTTAGTACCTACACTCAAATTAGCACCGTTATCAGCAATTTTAACATTTAGTAAATCTGCTGTTGTAACTGGCGAAGTTAAAGACAAGGAATCGTCTTCTGGGTTTTGGTTATCATAAAATCTTTCTTCTCTGCATAGTTTTTCCATATGTGGTTGTAAATGAGATAACTTCAATGCATTAATTAACTTATCTTCTGAATATCTATTGAATGGATCTAAGTTATATCTTAAAGAACCTTCAAATACTTGTCCGTCTCCTGTTTGTGGAATGATGCTGATACCAGATCTTAAAGCAGACAATCCAACCTTAGATACATCAACACCATCAATCTTTATTGTTCCTGTCAAAGGTTCTAAAATTCTGAAAAGAGCTAAGGTCAATGTACTTTTACCGGAACCTGATCTACCACAGATGGCAACCTTTTCACCAGGGTTAATTTTCAGGTTTAGATATTTCAGACTAGGATCAAGGTTTTCTCTGTAAGTAGTAGAGTAATTGTCAAATTCAATCTCACCACGTTGGGGCCAGTTTTCCGGTAATGTTTTATCAATAGGTAGATCAAATGGCTTTTCTGATGGCAACTCACAAAACTCAATTATTCTTTCAATACTGACCGAGTTAGTTTCAATGGCCACAGAAGCTCTGATAATCCACATCAATGCATTAGATATCTGGACAGCATAATTCATCAAAAATGCAATAAGACTTGCCTTGGCATCTTTCTTTATAATAGCAAAAATAGTAATGAATAAAACAACTAATGCAGATCCACTTTGTAGTCTAACAGAAACCCATCTATTTGTAGATCTGAAACTCCATAATATGTCCACATTGAACTGCATATTTTCGCTATTAAAGTAATTAAATCTATCGACTTGTTGGTATTTTTTAATTACGTCCATACCGTTGATTAACTCTTCAAGTGATGCGATAACAGGAGAAAAAGATATGGCCCAGAATCTTCTCAAATCTCTTGACAAGACAACATATCTCATTTGATAATATGTGTACAAAACAACCAGACATGTATTGACTAATAACCAGATAGGGATGCTTATGGAAATAATAATAACACAGCAAACATAAAGCATAGTGTTTCTCAATGTGGAAGAAATACACCATTCCAAACCTTCATCAAGTGTACTAACATCAGCGGTAAATCTGTTTAAAATAATAGAGGCTTTAGTTGTTTCAAAAAAACTCATTGGACTATCAATAACACTTTTTAACATCTTTCTGTGCAAATTACCAGCAGAAGTCAAAAAGCACCAGACATTTAAACTAACAGCTCTTATGGATTCCAAAAAGGCACCACATAAACCTAGTATAAAGTATACCAAAACGTAGTGATTCAATCTTGTGACAGAATCTTCACCAACGTCTGACCAGTACTTCAACCATAACTTTTGTAAAACATCAGACATTTGCAAAAGCACTGAGAAGAATACAAAAAGGAAAACATTCTTCCACTCACAGTTCCTCAAATAAGTCAAATAAACTTCATACTTGATTTTTCCCTTACCGATCTTTTCAATTTTTTGCTTAGTTTTCAAGTTTTCATCAAGAGTTTGAATCAAAGGTCTCTTTGGGTGCAAGCTGGCATTGGAAAGTCTTCTTCTAATGCTGTTCATTCTAACAACATCAGCTTCTAAGCCATCATCGTCTGTGTCCAGCATACTTTCATCTGGATTGTTTGCGGCTATATGTTCTTTAGTGTAATCCTTGATTTCTTCACTTTCCGCATCGCTTGATTGATCATTTGTCTTTTCAGTTGATGCTTTATCATGCTCCAAAATTAATTTTTGTATATCTAATAATTTTTCATCAGTAGTGTCATCAGCCATAATCTCATTGTAACTAGTTACTCTAGAGATAGAGCAATCTTCCAAGTAATAGATCACATCAGAGTATTTTAAAACCTTCATTGAATTGGTAGCAAATATAACACACTTGTCTTTCAAAAAGTCATTCAGTACAAGATCTATTATAGCCTGTCCCACTGAAGCATCCAAAGCACTTAAAATATCATCAAAAACATAAATTTCAGCCTGAGAGTATAAGGCTCTGCAAATATTAATTCTTACTAGTTGCCCAAATGAACAAGATACACCTTGACCACCAACAATTGTCTGGTCCCCATCTGCAAAAATCTTCAAATCAGGTAATAATTGCCCAGTGGTAATTACCTTTTCATATAAAGCATGATCATATTTCTTCCCAAAGATA
Organism: Hanseniaspora pseudoguilliermondii; assembly: GCA_030573455.1. Taxonomy (NCBI): domain Eukaryota; kingdom Fungi; phylum Ascomycota; class Saccharomycetes; order Saccharomycodales; family Saccharomycodaceae; genus Hanseniaspora; species Hanseniaspora pseudoguilliermondii. The sequence goes on along the minus strand of JAJMDH010000108.1, from coordinate 53,164 downwards.
ATATTGTCCTTAATTGAGGCGTTGACTAACCATGGATGCTGGGAAACGTAAGCAATAGACTCATACTCATTTCCAGCTGTTCTGTATATTACTTTAGCTTCCTTTGTAGAGTCACTACCTTTGACAGGTAGAATTCCCAGCAAAGCTTTCAAAAGAGTTGACTTACCACTAAAACCAGATCTTCCAATAATGTTGATGAGTTTACCCGAGTATGCTTTGAAGTTGATTCCTTTAAGGGCAATCTTGGCCACTGAGTTAGTAGCCAAGCCATTTTCAACATCTTCTTCAGGAATAGAGGGATTCTTAGCTTCAGATTCCCATAAGAAGTCACAATTCTGAACTTCAATCAATGGTTTTAAAGTATCTCTTATTTCATAATGAATGAAACTTTCATCAGCTTCCTCCAAAAACAAAAAGTCTTGTACTCTTTTCAAACTAACCTTGGATTCGATCACCAAAGTTATCAATGAGGGAAGTTGCTGTCCACACTCTTGTAGTAAATTGAATAGAGACACGGATGTGAAAATAATATTAGCTGTTAATGGCTTGTGTGTTATCAATGAGTAGGACAAAAATGATGAACAAGACACCAATAGAGGAACCATGGACCAGGAAAATGTTATTAAGGAATTGAAGTAGTTCAAATGAGCATAATTTCCAAGCTCATCATTTTCCCTAACGGCAGTAAGTCTATCGATAAGTGGCTTTTGCCAGTTATAAATCTTTACAATTTTTATGTTTTTTAGCAATTCAGTGATAAGTTTTGTTCTCATATCTTTGAAAATCATATTTCTCTTGAAGAGACCAGATAATCTTGCAGAGAACTTAGAGTTTATAGGAATCAAAATCATCATGATTAGCAAACCAGGCAAAGCAGCAAGCCCCAATATTTGATACAATGATAACAATGTGGAAATTATTATAACAGGCAACCCAATCAGAGGCTGAGACTGCTCAAAACATCTTTGAATTTTTAATGCATCAACACTTATCAGATTCAAAATATCACCTGTTTTCTTTTCAGCTCTAGATTTGAAAGACAACCTCAAGTTCTTTTTGTAAACAGACAAAACAACAGTTGACTTGATTTTCAAACCAACTTCAAATATTTTAATAAAAAATTGATTATTCAAAACAGAGTTTAAGATGTTCAAAAAGCAGACATATAGTCCAAGACTTAATAAATGAATTCTAGGCTTATCAGTCAGATTGTTTTCAGAAAGTTCTAAGAACATTAGTATTTTTCTGATGACCATTGGTTGTAATACTCTTGTATAGTCAGCAATTGTGTTGTATGTAATAGCTATGATGATCAATTTGTAGTGAATTTTAAACAGAGTCAACAGTAGATAATGACTGGACAATTGATTTTTAGTCTTGCCTTCTTGTCCTTTCTCCCATTCAATAGCAAAAATACCATACGCCTTGTCAACATTCAGGTCAGATGGAGGCAAGTCTATAGTATATGGGTTACCAATACCACCATCTTCATACACTTTGTTGATGATAGGATTCATCCATGTGAAAGTGATATCTTCCAAAAAGTTGACAGGTGGGTATATATTCAAGTCCTTTTTCAAGATTTTGAAATACTCTGCTATTTTCTTTTCTGGTGTATAATAGGAGATGTTATAAATAAACAGATAAGCATGCAAAAACAGTGGTGCAATCATTAAAGCCGGATATTTGGAGTTTCCAATGTAGCTGTACTTGCCATCAAAAACTACATATTGAACACATCTTATAAGATTTATACCCACATTTAGTAAGTGAAAGATAAGTGTACTGGTGGCGGTAGCTGGGGTTTTGAAAAATTGAGAATATTGTATGAAAAAATCAGGTCCAGCAACATAAACAGCAGATGTTAAAAATGATAACTCATCAGTCAGTGAATATAATTTCCAATAACTGTATGCTAATGAAAAAGCAACTATGGAGAATACCCAGTTTTTCAAATAGCTGTAAAAAAGTATTAACTTATTGTTGTTTCTGTATGTGCTTGGATCAATATCAAACTTTTTTACTACTCTATAAAATACATTATAAACATCTTTAGCAAACAAAGTAAAAAAAATTATTATGGCTGTGAATAATTGAAGAAATGTTAAAAGCTTAGGATTGATAACATTTATATCTTTATCTATGTAAGGATATGGGATGAAATGCTCCCAATTCGTTTGGTTCATTATAATCTACCGCTAAGTACCTAAAACAAGTTCAAACAAACTGAATTGAAAAAGAAAAATAAAAAAAAAAAATAGCTGCTTCTATTTCAAAACGTTTGAGAGGTTATATGAAGATATTGGGATATCTTTGTTTTTGGGTTTTGGTTTACCAAAATTATCAAGATAAAAATAATTCTATTAAAGTTGTAATACGCGCCTATCATATATAAAGTGCTTAAGGAGATAACTTTAAAAAGTAGCAACACAGTATAATGTGTCATCAATTACGCTGTTTTTTTTTCTTTTTTCAAATCTTTCCGTAATCTCCGTGAAACAATAATGGTAGATTGGTATTGTTTGAGTTATTCCAAGTATTAAATATACATCATAATTGCGTGTTTTGGCGCTTTTTTATTTTCTTTTCAGATCAAATCCTAGATGATGTTTTTTTTGTTAGTGTCTTCTTAGTGTATTGGTGTGAGGATTTATTAAAAAAAATATATCGACCTTATAACAAAATGCTTCTTATTGAGTTCAACTCTAAATATAGTTCTTAAAAGTCATGTGACCATCCAGCGTAAGATTAGGATTATTTATGTAGAATGAATGGCTCAGCAAGCATTTCCCATTTTGGAAAGTACTCTTCTTTTAGAATTTCTTTTTTTGTTTTTTTCTGCTTTGAGGAAAAAATTTTTCATGAACAGATTATACACTTTTGGGTTTTTTTAGTAACAAAAAAAAAAAAAACCATACCTCAAGCGGTTTTGGTTAGTTTCTGATGAAGTTTCCCTTATTGGGACTGAAATATATTCTTTAACATTTTATTTCATCTCTTGTTTCATTAAATGATGGCATATAATGTTCACATTCAATTTAGTGTAGAGTTATTTTATTTAAAGGAAGGAAGTACATTAAAATATCAAAAATATAAAATCACCAAAGATCACTGTTTAATTTTTATATCTTGTTATTATTGACAATCAAGGAAGATTTACCTGAAAGTTTAGAAGAAATTATATTCATCAAATATTTACTCCAAACTTAATTTGAAATAAGAAAAAAAAAAAAGAAGACATAATCCATTAATCTGTAGAATATATAATGTCTGATAAAAGTACTAGAATTGCCATTGTCAGTGATGACAAATGTAAACCAAAGAAGTGTAGACAAGAATGTAGAAAGGCTTGTCCAGTTGTTAAAACTGGAAAGCTGTGTATTGAAGTAGGACCAAACTCTAAGATTGCCTTTATCTCTGAAACTTTGTGTATTGGTTGTGGTATTTGTGTTAAGAAGTGTCCATTTGATGCCATCAACATTATTAAGTTACCTACTAACTTGGAAGCTGAAACCACCCATAGATACTCAGCCAACTCTTTCAAATTGCATAGACTTCCAACTCCTAGACCAGGTCAAGTTCTTGGTTTAGTCGGTACCAATGGTATTGGTAAGTCCACTGCTTTGAAGATTTTAGCTGGTAAGCAAATGCCTAATCTGGGTAAATACGACAACCCACCTTCATGGGAAGATATAATCAAGCACTTCAGAGGTTCAGAATTACAAAACTACTTCACAAAAATGCTGGATTCTGACATTAAGGCCGTTATCAAGCCTCAATATGTTGATAACCTACCAAGAGCCATTAGAGGTCCAGTACAGAAAGTTGGTGACTTGTTGAAGTTGAAGATCGATGATAAGGGTGAAGATTACAACAAGATGTTAATCAAGGACTTGCAATTGTACGATGTCATAGATAGAGAAATTGAAAAGCTGTCTGGTGGTGAATTGCAAAGATTTGCTATTGCCATGGCTTGTGTCCAAACAGCTGATGTTTACATGTTTGATGAACCTTCTTCTTACTTAGATGTCAAGCAAAGATTAAAAGCTGCTACCATGATCAGATCCCTACTGGAACCAACAACATATGTTATTGCTGTTGAGCATGATTTGTCTGTTTTGGATTACTTATCCGACTTTGTTTGTATCATTTACGGTATCCCATCTGTTTACGGTGTTGTTACCATGCCTTCTTCTGTTAGAGAAGGTATTAACATATTCTTGGACGGTCACATTCCATCTGAAAATGTCAGATTCAGAGAAGATTCTTTACAGTTTAGATTGGCTGACTCCTTGATTGATAACTTGAAGGCCGAAGGTACTGCTCAATTCCAATACCCAGAAATGACCAAGACCCAAGGTGATTTCAAGTTAACTGTTGAAGCTGGTGAGTTTAATGACTCTGAAATTTTAGTTTTAATGGGTGAAAACGGTACTGGTAAGACAACTTTGATCAAGTTATTGGCTGGTGTTTCTAAATCAGATAAGAACGAAACCGAACAATTGTCCTTGAATGTCTCTATGAAGCCTCAAAAGATTGCTCCTAAGTTCCCAGGTACTGTTAGACAATTATTCTTCAAGAAGATCAGAGGTGCCTTCTTATCTCCACAATTCCAAACTGATGTTGTAAAGCCACTAAAAATTGATAACATCATTGATAACGAAGTTCAAACTTTATCTGGTGGTGAATTGCAAAGAGTTGCTATCATTTTGTCCTTGGGTATCAATGCTCAAATCTATTTGATTGATGAGCCTTCCGCTTACTTGGATTCCGAACAAAGAGTCATTTGTGCCAAGGTCATTAGAAGATTTGTTTTACACAACAAGAAGACTGCCTTCGTTGTTGAGCACGATTTCATCATGGCCACATACTTGGCTGATAGAGTCATTGTATTCGAAGGTACTCCAGCCAAGGCTGCTACTGCCAAGACACCTGAAAGTTTAGTTACTGGTTGTAACAGATTTTTGAAATCCTTGAACGTCACCTTTAGAAGAGATCCAAACTCTTTCAGACCAAGAATCAACAAGTTAGATTCTCAAATGGATCAAGAACAAAAATCTTCTGGTAACTACTTCTTCTTGGAAGGTACTGTTTAATTCAAATTTATAAAAAAAAAAAAAAATTGAAAATAGCATAGGATAATAATGGAAATTATTAAAGGGAAATTTTTTTTTCAAAACATTTTTTTTTGTAGGTTGTATTTTTTCAATGATACGTTAAAGTTCATTATAGAAATTTAATTAAAGCACAACATGAGGCCTTTATTTAAAATGTCTCTTTAGTAGTTATGCAAGGATATATAGGAGAAGAGAATATATAAATAGCTAGTAAAAAAAATTTATTTATTTTTCTAAAACAAATACAAATAAACATTTAGATCATCTTCGTATTATATATAAGAAGGGACGGATATCAAAAAATAATAATAATCCAAAGTTTCTTAATGTTGAACTTTACTTCATGTTATTTGTCATTAGAACTGATTTGGCTATTAACTTTGATGCTCTTTTAATTTAAACAAAGGTTTAAAGTCCAGATATTATTTTCTCTAAAAAGGGGTGCACCTCTACACGGCTTTTCCCAAAAGAAAAAAAAAAATAAAAGAATATTTTCTGATTAGCGAAATAGTTCCGTAATTATCGTTTTCCTAAAATTGCATCGATTCGAATGACTCACATTAAAAGTGTCAACAGCTTAGCAGATATTTTGACTTATTGTAAACTTACTTTACCAAGTAAAAGCATTTAGAGAAACCAAAATAGTAATTATAGACTAGTTTTTTTGTAAATTAATGGCCATCAATTCAGCTGCTTCAACAGTATGTGGTCTCGTGGGGACAATTTGTTGGTGCATTCAACTAATACCGCAGATCAGATACATTTATAAAAAGAAAGACACTACAGGGTTTAATCCCATTTTCATGGGTTTATGGCTAAGTGCCACACCATTTCTAGCAGCCTATGCATTCATCTCAAATCAAAACATTGCCATCAGAATACAACCGAATCTTTTTATGGTGTTCTGTCTGTGTGCTTATTATATGAGTTGCTTGTATCCACCACATAAAAAGAGCAACAGATTCACTTATGGCTCAATCGCTGTATTTTTGTTATACTGTGCCATCATTGAAGTCGGATTTATTCCTTGGCTGAAGCCATTGTACAAAAAAGGGACCACTTGGCCAGCCTTAATTTTTGGTATTATCAGTGGAGTTCTGCTGGCAGCCGGTATTTTACCATTGTATTACGAGCTTTATCAAAGACAAGGAGAAGTGGTTGGTGTGAGTTTTATTTTCTTATTTATTGATTCTATGGGGGCCTATCTATCGATTCTGAGTGTTGTTTTGGGAACCATGGACATAATGGGTATTATAATGTACTCTGCCATAGCTATCTTGGAGCTCGGCGTTTTCATAAGTCATTTTGTCTGGTACATGAGGTTCAAAGTGCTAAAAATTTCAGAGCCAGCTTATACGGAAGACACTAAATTGGAAACATGTGATGATGATACAGACTTAGCTTTTCAAAAGCAAGATGCCATAAGCCTTAATGAAACAGAAGTTTAACTATCAAATAAATAGTTTTGTATATAGTATCTTTACATAATTTTTTTTAAATTATCTAGGACTTATCAAAGAGTTTACATAAACATCTTTAATATACATTGTAGTTTTACTTCAATCTGCTATTTTTATTAATCACATTACTACGTAATTCATTTTTCATGACGCTAATCAAGGGGTTGAAATTTATTTCGACAAGAGACAACTTTTTTTTTTTTTTTTTCAAAAATAATCACATATCACCATTAAGTTAACCGCAGTTATCACTCTTATTGTGTAAATAAATATTCAAAAGAATTATTCCATATACAAAGCACTAATATGAATGGAAACAAGCTAGGCAAAGAGTATTTTGATCTTGTCAGGAGTGCCTTGAAGGATGAAACTCAAAAGGATACATCAAGCACATCTAGGCCGTTGAAAAAAAGAAAAACCAGACAAACTCCAACAAGTGTGCCAACTAGCGTCAATAATATATCAAAAGGATCAATTGACTACAACAAACTTGTGGATATTACTCAAAATGTTACTGGTGAGGTGGATTTAGGAGAGGCTCAGAGGTTAAATAAATTGAAGACAAAGAGAGAAACACAGAAGTATTTTACAAGCCCAAGAAAAGATGAAGTCATTGAAATTTCATCAAGTGAAGAAGAACAAAATATAGAAAACTCCGAAGATGAATACTTACCAGAAGATGACTTTGACGACGATGATTTTGAAGATGTGGATGTAGATAATTTCCAAGACTTTGAAGATGAAGATGCTGGATTTACATTTAGAATGGACAAAAACAGCAATAATCCTAAAACCAAGAAAAAAGCTATGATATCTCCAGAATTGAAAGAATATAGATACACATACTATAGAACATACATAATAGTAAATCTCTTATTAACTGGTATAAAAAATAAGTGGTGCAATAACAGTGAACTGTTAAAAAAGTTAGATCCTTTATTACCGTCCAATATTTTTAATGCATTACATCCACCAAAGGACTTGAAGTTGCCTGTAAAAAGCACGAACAAGCTTATCTTTGGATTAAAGGAAGCAATAGTCTTTTGGAATAAGTACTTTGTAATTGATGAAGATAGAGATATTGGATTTTACATGCGTGATTGGAATGAACTAGAAGCTAAAGTGATATATCCAATCAGCAAAAAAGACATAATCACTGAACAGAAGTTTGTAGAATGCGTTTTGAAAAAGAGGTATGGTAGCAGAGAAGTGTCCATATTAGGCTTTGTAAGTTTACTGAGAAGTGTTGGCTTGAATTGCAGGCTGGTTTACAACATGCAGCCACCAGATATAACTGATATAGGAAGACTGCCGAAGTCAAAAGTTGAACAAATTGATTATACGGACTTCAATGACTGTAGCTCAATAAAATTTCCTATATTTTGGTGTGAAGTGTGGGACAAATACACAAAGAAGTGGCTAACTTGTGATCCTATATTTTTTAAAACAGTTGAGCGTCATGTTTCAAATGCCAATACTCTATCAAAGTTATGTCCAAGAAATGCAAAGGAGGAGCAAAGATTAATAACCAGATATGTGGTAGCTTACAATAAAAACTTGAAAATAAGAGATGTTACTCCTAGGTATACCAACAGATACTTTAGCAAAGTGTATATTAAAAAGTTTAAAAATGACAAGAATTTTGAAGAATGGTACAATGACTTGTTAACCACTTTGAGTGTTAAGTTCAATAAGGAAAATGGCATGAAGAACTTGAAGATAGATGACTATGAAGACAAGTTTATGGAAGAAAAGTTAAGCATAGAGTCATTTCCAGATAGTATCAAGGACTTTCAGAACCACCCCAAGTTTATTTTATCCTCCAAGATACCTACCACAAAAGTGTATTTAAATCCAGACGCTAAGCCTGTGGGGTTCTTCAAAAACGATAAAGTTTACTTGCGTGACGATTTACAATCACTTAAGTCTAAAAATAACTGGCTAAGGGAAGGCAGGAGTGTTATAGAAGGTTCAAAACTTAAAAAAACTGTCAAGAACTACATGATGTCTAAAAGGGGACAGTCTGATATAAAGGAGAATGCTGAAACTGAGCTGTTCACTCATGATCAAACAGAAGTTTTTAAGCCATCTGCACCATTACCAAATGGAACTATAATCACTAACAAGTTTGGAAATATAGAAGTGTATCACCCAAATATGATTCCTACAGGCTGTGTTTTGATTGAACATCCATTGGTCATTAAGGCTGCTGATTACTTGAAGATCAAGTATGCCAAGGCTGTGATTGGTTGGGACTTTTCAGGAGAAAACAAAGCTAAAGGAAAAAACAGCAATGCAAAGGCAACTGCAAAATTTGGGGGTATTGTGTGTTTACAAATATATCAAGAGGCTGTGTGGTGCATTATCGAAGAGCTTGAGAACATAAACAAGGAAAAGAAGATTTTAGATAGACAAAAACAAAACATGAGAAAATGGGTGGAATTGTTCAAAAGACTGAAAATCAAGGAAAGATTGGACGGTGAAATTAATGCTAGTGGATGGCTATCTCAAAATACTAATGAAGTTAATACAATGAATGAAGAAGATGTCACTTCGGAGAAGGAAGTTGTAGAGTCTGATAATAGCGAAGAATTTGAGGGAGGATTTGAAGTATCTGAAGAAGAAAAGGACGACAAGGATCCATCCAATGCATCTGATATGGATTTTGATGATTTCATGAATGAGATTGGAATTTGATGATAATATTACTTGTTTATTTATCTTTTGGTGCGTGTCATGATTAGTATATATTTTCAAAATCATATTCGGATGTATGATTTTTCTGCATGTAATTAATAAAGATTTTTTTTATTTTTTTTTCGACAATTTTCTCTTAAAAGTTAAACTTATGTATTAATATTCATAGACAGATTGTTATCTTTGAGTTAGCATGACCCAATACAACAAGAAACCATAGACAGTTAAAAAGTAAAATATGGGGTACCTGGATACTTTAAAAAAGCTGAACAAGCCTGCACAAAAAAAGATCCCTTCACCAAAACCCAGCTCCACATATGACGAAGAAGATGATCGTATGAGATTGTTGAAAATAGCCAAGAGTCAAATAGATCCATTAGACATCAAGACTAATCTGCTACCAGAAGACTACAAACCTGTTATACCTAGACATATTATAGAAAGGAACTTGGAGAGAAAAAATAAACAATTGAAGAAAATGAACTCAAAACTCAAAATCAGCGGAAATAGCACCATGCATCAAGATGAGTCACATATAGTCAAACAAAGACTAATAAGCCAATATAAAAGTAAAAATCCGAGCAAGCCAAAGCCAGTTGTAGAAATTAAGGAACACACACCTGAAAAGAAAATGTCTTTCAAGGAAATGATGAAACTTGCCGAGGGCAATAAAAAACATAAATCAAAGCCTGTAGAAAAGAAAGTTACAAAAGAAACAGAAAATAAAATAGATAAAAAGAGTAGATTTTTGAATAGAGAAAAAATAAATGAGCAAAAAAGACTAGAAGCATTCAAGAACCAGCAAAAGCTCCTATCCAAGGCAAAACCTCGTGAACCTAAAAAGCATGATGTATCAGATAAGAGTGAGGAAAAGGAGGATGAATTTGAATATACTCCAACCGGATTTGATTTGCTGATGGAAGAAGAACTTGAGGCTGAAGAAATAGCGAGAAGAGAAGATATAAAGGAAGCCAAGCTGTTAAAGAAAAGGGCATTAGAAAAGCAAAAATTGAAAAACCGCCATTGATCATAAAATCCACACGAGAGTGCCAAACAAAAGCACAAACACCAAGGACACATCCAGAAGTGAAAGGATAATTTCCAGCATAGTATATGTAAGAAGTAGCAGATTGCAAAAGGTGAAGAGTATCGATAAAAACAAAGACCCCGCTATAATATATCTCCAACTATTGGAGATGATAATTTTAGTACCATTTGAAGCTTGTTTTTTGAATTGCATCAACACTATTATGATCAGGATTTTGGACAAAGGACTCAAGACCAATAACAAGTTTTTTTTGAATGATTTGATACTTTGTAAGTCATCTTCCTCTTGAGTATAACGACTGGTTGTTTCACTGAGGTTGAGCCCATGTCTTGGTATACTGCTGTAGTTACTGTGGAAGTCATTTTCAAATGTGGAAGCTCTAGATATGGTTCTTCTGTTAGTGAAGGTGACTGACCGTCCATTACTATTTGCTATAGATCCCATAGAGGATGATGGTGATCTCGAGATTAATGCAGGCGATATGTTTACAGGTGACTTAGTTATACTCAATGTGTTTGAGCTTTTGGGCTTTTGTTCTATTTTATTAGGTAACTTATGTATCTCTTTATAAGTTTGGTTAAACCCCCCGGTTTTCAAAATTCTTTCTATAAAAGCCTCATCTTCCTTGTCATCCGAATTTGATGAAAATTCCTTATTTTCCTTAATGTATTTATACAAGGTTAAATTGTTCATGTTTTGTATTTGGAAACGTTCATAGAAGAAGAAGTTTAAAACTTTATTTGTTAGAAACATTTCATGGGACATTTTATTGTTTGGTACCTTCCTAAGTTTCTCGTTCTCCTTGATTATAAGACTTAGAGGTAGGATTGAAATTATTGCATTGTTGTTCATCATGTCGTCTATGTTTATCATCCAGTACACCTCATTCAAATGATCCACATAGAAAAATCTTTTCCTCTTGATATTTCGTTCACACGCTAGTTTTAATGTGTCATTTGATTTGAAGGATAAGTCATTCGTTATGTAACATTGCGAATTTCTTATTCCCCCTATATGATGTTGGATAATGTATAGTCCACTTTCTTCGTTATGACATTTTGACATTAGGTTTGGGGTGTAAATATTCATTGGCTCACCTGATTGCTTGTAAAAAGACAAATCAACCTCATCGGTTTTCAATTGTTCAAAACTGCAATAATTGACTAGATAAAACTCCAGGGCTTCTGCAACACCATCGTATTGCTTGATGATAAAGCGGTCTATGTTTGGGTTACTAAAAAGATTGCTATATTGGTAGTAAATCCTGTCAAATGAAAGGTGTATAGGAATAGAAGGAATGTTGGTGCTGTTTATGAACTCCGGATTTGTAGCATATATGAGATTTAGAATGTTGTAAATTATGTTGATGTAGGCAATTTCATCTGTGAAGAAATCTCCAGAAGCTTCATAGTCATTGTCTTTTAAAATAATTTCATCAAAATTCATAGCCTTTCTTTTGGTTGAAATGATTATCTTGTTTGGTACAAATTGAAAATAAGCAGGTGTAATAAATTAGGTCGTATATGATTATTCAATGATTTTTTTTTTTCTTTTTTCTTTTTTGAACCTTTAAATTTGCTTCGGAAATGATCTGATAAAAAAAAAAAAAAAGGTCAACAGAGCAACTTAATTACTGACACAATTTTTTCAAAAATATTAATCACTTGATGATATAACAAGCCAAAGAGACTATACTTACCATCTCAGATCTATAAACAAGAAAAAACCATGAATAAATATAAAAAAAATAGACTTGAGAAATACCTTGAGTCCACAGATGATACCAACATCAAAAAGGTAGCAAAACGATCTGATTATGAGAATAAACAAGCATCTATCAGAAACAACCTAGATAGTATTGATATTGACAAGCTGAATAACATTAATGTGACAAACAAACAAAGAGATGAAAGGCTGTCCAGGTATGAGATATTGGAAAGAGTACTACTGCAGATACCATTGACAAAGAAGCTTCAGTATTCGGACATCAACACCATAAGATCAATCAAGGACAAACCAGTGTACACGACATCAAGCTTCATGAAGAAGTACTCGGAAAAAATGAAAACAATGGACATGGAGAGCATAGAGAAAAACTTTGTTTATGATCCAAAGTCTAAGCTTGTGAAAGATGAAACTAAAGGATACTATAATGAAAAAAACGGAAAGTTCTATAGATACTTAGATTCAGAAGGGAAAGAGTTGAAGGAGTTGGAAGATAAAGTTAGAAGGGAGAACATCAAAAAAGAAATGGACATAAGAAACAAGTTGAGAAAGGATAGACAGAACGGAAAGAAGTTGAACAGACAGGAGTACGAAGCATTGATGGATAAACGGAACCAAGTGTTGTTTGCGAACCCTACCTTGATGTCAAAGAAAAGTAAAATAACGGAGACAGTAGAGGATGATAAAAGAGACCTGAGTAAAATGACAGCCAAAAGCAAAGCTGGGAAGAAGTTGGATATGAATATATTGAGTAAGTATAAGTAGTGTGTATTTGGAATGTGGTCTTTAGATCACGTGTTGATGTGTAATGTCTAATGGGAAAATGAGCAGCAAAATGTTTCTTTTCTTTTTTTTTTTACTGTTAAAATTTGGATCATGGTACGGTGCAGTTTCCCTTTAAGGCATATTATACAAATGTATATATATTTTTTTTCCTCTTTTTGGTTTTCATGAATTACGACTTATATAGCAATCGGTAAGAATTGATAATAAGTTTTGACTTTTATTAAAAGGAACGTATACAGATTATTAAACCAGTAACAACGAAATATTTAAACATTTTCCTAAAATGGATGTACAAAACAAAAAATTCATAAATAACCTAGCCTCTAATGATTTAAAGACAAGAAGAAAATCTATAGATAGCATACAACAAAGATTGAAAATAACCAAGAAGAAAGCTGATTATGACAGAATATGGAAGGGATTGTACTATGCAATGTGGTTTTCAGATAGACCATTAACTCAACAGAAATTGGCTGATGAACTGGCTGACATCTTTTTGATTGAGGAGATTTTTGGAAATGATGATAAGAACTTTGAAAAATTCATCAAGTTCAGTAAGTCTTTTTGGAAGGTTATTGCTCTAGAATGGTTAAACATTGATTATCACAGAATAAATAAATTTTTGCTATTGCTAAGAAGAGTGTTCAACAGACAATTGGAGGTAGTTGTCAAGTATAACGATATAAACAAGACTCAAGAATATTGCGATAGGGTATTGAACAAGTTTGTATTTTCAGGTGATAAAAGAATATATAATGGTATCCCATTCCACATCATTGATATAGTTAAGGATGAATTAGTCAAGGTAATGACCAAGTTGAATAAGAAAGAAGATGAAGAGTTGGACAGTGAGGAACTGACAAAGTTGATCAAGGAGGCCAATGTTGATCCTATATTCAAGTTGATTTTGGATCTTGTCAACAACTACCACATCAACAAGGACTATAGAACTTATATCAAAGATAACTTGGTTAATGATGAAGACTTGATTGACTATGGAGTTATTGAAAGATGCTACAAGCCACAATATGTTTCCAAGAAGGAGCTTGAAGAGGAAGAAGAAAAAGAGGAAGCTGAAGCTGAAGCCGAAGAGTGGAAAGGTTTTTAAATATGTATAGATTAATAAGTGAATTTTGCCAAGACACGTGACTTGAAAAGTTTCTTTTTTTTTTTTTTGGATTTTTTATCTTTTTTTCCTTCTTCTGCCATATCATAAATTTGAAAAAATAAAATATAACTATATATCAAGTTTACAATAAGGTTAAAACTTCAATATATATATTAAAATACTACTTTCTAGACCATATAAAACCCTCCAAGCTTACAAATATATACACAAAATGTTTAAAGTTGATGGATGGAATGTAAATAGTAAGTCCATTGCTAAGGATGCTTCCAGCAATAAACAGAAGAAGTCTAAGAATAACAAAAAAGTTCATGAACAAAAACAAAAAGAAAAGTTTAAACAAAAGAACACAAGTTTTAAAGATGATGAAAAAGAAGTTTCAAGAATATTGAACAACACTTCTAAAGATAAGAAGAGAGTCGATAAAGACAACCATTCTACTCCTAAGCAAGAGGAAGTTATAAACCAACAGGCAAATGTTCAAACCGGAGACATGCCAATGAATCCAAAGAAGTTGACTCCATTACAACAGAAATTATTCAACAAGTTGAAGGGTTCAAGATTCAGATGGATCAACGAACAACTTTACACTAACACTTCATCAACAGCATTGGATTTGATCACCAAGCAACCGGAACTGTTTGATGAGTACCATAAGGGATTCAGGGAGCAAGTGACCACTTGGCCGATCAACCCATTGGACATAATGATCAAGAACATCAAAACCAGATTTAGTGGACGTAACCTGAATGCACCTGGCGGGCTGCCTGCCATTGACAGAACATGTGTCATTGCTGATATGGGGTGTGGAGAAGCTGCTTTGAGTTTGGAGATTAACAACTTTGTCGAACAAAACAAAAAGAAGTTCATGAAGCAACATAAGAATCTGAAAGTGCACTCATTTGACTTGGCTAAGCACAACGAAAGAATCACTGTTGCCGATATCAAGAATGTTCCTTTGGAGAACGAGGAGTGTTGTGTAGTTATCTTTTCTCTGTCTTTGATGGGGGTAAACTTTTTGGACTTTATCAAGGAAGCATTCAGAATCTTGAAGCCTAATGGTGAGTTGTGGATTGCTGAAATCAAATCTAGATTCAAGGACCAAAGTCTTAAAGAGTTCATAAAAATCGTTGAACAGTTGGGCTTTAGACATAAGCTAACCAAGACCCTGGAAGAAGAAGGCGATGATAAGGAAATGTTTATAAGATTTGAATTCTTCAAGCCTGATGAGAGAACTGTCATGGAAATGAAGGAAAGACAAGCCAAAAGAACCAAGTTTTTGGACTCAGATAGAAACGAGGATGAAGATGTTGAAGCAAAAAGAGAAAAGCAACCGGAATCTGAATGGTTATTGAAGCCATGCATATACAAAAGAAGATAACTTATATAGTTTCAAAAAATAAATTAAAAAATAAAAACCCCAATTATATGTTCATCCTCTTTATGAAGAGTTTTGGAAAAATGACGCAACATTACCGTATCTATTCAAAACATCCATTATATTAACGCCTTGTTTGGCTTCATCGTTCCCTTTATAGTTGTAGCATCCTCTAAAACCGTAGTATTGGTAAAGCTCAAGAAACAAGCAATAAAGAACTATGAAGAAGTAGATAAACTTGAAGCCAAAGAGCGTGGTTATGCTGAACACAAGCCACAGGGCTATTGTCAAGTACATACCATACCAGAATATTATTTTATCTAAAGGATTACCAAACTCCTCCAACCCATATTGTTTGTAGCTTTCATACTTGAAATCCTTGTCATAGCTCCATCTCAAGCCCACAAGTTTTCTTCCAAATATGTTTTGAATGGAGTAAAACTCAACACTCTTGATGATAATCAAAAGAATGGTTATGTTAGTGAATGATCCAAAGCTATAGGCTAGTAGGTATGTGAGTACTGAGGCAGTTTTTGCAAAGATATATGATGAGGAGACTACTGGTGATGTAGAGTTAACAACTGTGTTTTTTAATGATTCAAACATAGACATAGTAGGAAATGGTTTATTTGGTATTAGTTTTTATAATATTTGTTATTTTTTTTTGTTTTTTTTTCAAAGGAGCTCCAAAAAAAAAATATATATTATCAATTAAAACTATATAAAGAAATGAGTATTTAATATCGAGTCCTTGTGAATTAACATTTCCTGAGACTTGTAAGTGTTAACTTCATTTTTGATTTCTTGGAAAACTTGCATTTCCTTTATGCTTTTCAACCGCATGAGATCCTCTTCAGACAAGTCTGTTATACTTTCATCCTCAAAGCTGTCTACTGAACCATCACTGTCGTCTTCTAATGGGGGTAGGGGGAAGACCTCTATACTTTGACTGAAGTTAATTTTGTTCATTTTGGGAACTTTTCTTGGTGCTGGTTTATTTGTATCTTTGTAAATGACCCATTTCTGTCGAGTCTTGTCAAACACCTTTATTTCATGGAACCCACTATCAAACAGTCTTGTTAAAACCGGATCTTCAAGTTGTTCATCATTCTCATTACTTTTCACCAAGGTTCTCAATTTTTCCAAGTTTGTGAATGATAAGTTTCGATATGAGTTTTTACTCATGACACTGCTTTCACTGTTTGTGCTGCATACTGATATCCTTCTGTCATGGCTGAAGCCTTTTTTGATTTCAAAGGGACTGTACAGTTCCAAAAAATCAAAGTCGTCAATAGACTCCGACTTTATCATTTTTTGGTTTAAAAGATTCCCCCACGAATCTGATTTGGTCGGTGAGCAACTGGCAGAGTTTAAAGGATTGGGCGATAGGTTTGTTCTTACAACATTGTTTCCATCGTTTACTTCATATGTTTTCAGGGCAACGTCCAGAAGCATTTCAACATCCTTGAGACTATTTCTATTATCGTTCTGTGGTTGGTATTGGTAGCTGTTTGTTGGCTTGTTGAAATTTGTGTTGATTGGATGTAACAGGTGACTTGTTGTAGTTGATTGATTGAATACTGGCTGCTTGTTGGCTTGTATTGGTTTGACATTTCTCTTTGAGTCAACAAGAGGCTTTGACTTGAACAGTCCAAACATTTTCTTTTTCAAAGTGGGCTTTTTCTCCTGGTTTGATGGAATATCCAAAGACTGTGTGGGCTGATTTTTATACATTTCCGGCTTATCAAGACGAATGTTTCCTGAAACGTTAACTTTTATGAAACCGTCTGCTTGATTATTCTTTTTCAAAGAATCATTCTGTTTCAAGTTCTTGTTGAATCCCAAGGGGTCTCCTTTATTCAGATTATCAATCAATTCATCGTATTTCATACGTCTTAGCTTGAAGTAGTTCTTTAAGACAGGATTTTGCCCCACATAGATCAGATCCTTGTTTCTCATAGGACCATAGAATATAAATGATTTGTAACTGTTGCCAACCATGGATGAGAGACTTTGATTATATTGCTGTTGCTGATCGTATGTGCTTGTAAATGAATGATTTTGCATACTTTTGATTTCAAAATCTTTAGCATTCAAACTGATTTCATATTTTTTCATATTGTTTGGGTTTTGAAATACAGTCTTAGATCTTATTAGATTGTTATTTGTTTTGAGACTTGGTGCTGTTTTATTTCTTTTAATATATGGATGGATTTGAGATTTGTTGTTATATTTGTTTGGTGGACTTGGGGTATTACGAGGAACCTTGATAGTTTGTAGGTTGTTGTTTCCATTGAGATTGTAAGTGTTTGATCTTTTGATATGATCATTACTTCTAATGTAATTTAAATTATTGCTAGGTTGTTGTATATTCATGTTTTTATAGTGATTTGCTAGGTTGATTGGGTTTTTACAATACTTGACCAATTAATTGAACTGTCGTTTTACTTTTTTTCTGATAAAATTGAAAAAACAAAATAAATAATACATGATCTACATTCATATTTTCTTCTTTTCTAATAAAAAAAAAATTATCATCAGCTCGTTAATATGTTCTAATTATAAGAAAATGTTATCAATTTGTGCCCCCCACTCTGGAACATTTCATGGACAGCCATACGGAGTGAACAATTTCGGAAAGAAAAATGTTAGAGACCTTGTTCAGTGAGTGAATCACGTGTACCAACGTGTAGCACCAAAAAACAACAACGGATCATATAATCACTTACTGTTTATTTGGTATTATCATATTAATTGATATGAACAAAGAACTATAATATTCCCTTATTTTCTCTAGTATTATATTAATACAATTAAAGAGGTTAATTTTCAGATGCTTTTTTTTCTTAAAAAAAAACTAATAATAATTCATATTGTATAATACATGATAACAATTTTTTATAAAGAGTATTAATGTCTTATTTTTATATCGAATTAATATATACTTTTGGTAGCGTTCTGCTCAGCTGTTTTCATTATTCATCAATCAAAAAGTCAAATTCATCGTCCTTTTTGATACTCTTCTCAAGTATATTCAAATCCAGCTTATTCCCTTGATTATCCTCAAGTAAAGTTTCACAACTCTCAACTACAAGCTTGGCCATAAATAGCATCATTGCATGTGACACCACGGCCGGTGTTATGGATGTCTGCTTACCTATCTCCTCATCTGACTGTTGAATGATTTTCTTTATTTTGTTACTAGGAAAAATAATTCCTTTACTGAGCAATAAGTCGTTAATTTTGTTTATATCTGGTTTCTCACTCATGTTGATATCGTATGCTATAAATCAAGTTCTTTGGTTAAGTTATTTGATATTCCAAGTCATGTACCATTAAGAACATATCTTATAAACTCTCATAAACAAACATTCTGTAAATCTAACATTTTTTTTTTTTTAGGAATTTGGCAAAATGGTAGTAAAAAAAAAGAAGTGCAAGACATCGTACGTATAGGAGTAATTTTATATCCGATATAAATAAGACATGTGACTTTTTCCAAGAAACATTCACCAAAAAAACAAAAACAAAAAGGTACCAAAACTAACCAAAGTGAGTGATAAGAGTAAAATATAAATCTTTTGATGTAAGTTAAAATTAAAACCATCTCCTATGTGATCTATCTTGTAAATCTTGAGTACTTTTCTTTTATTTGAAGCAAGCCATATATAATTAAACTATTAAATATCTGATAGGAATGTGAATTAATTTGACAACGTATCCTAATAAACCAATAACCAGGAAACCCATACCTACTGCTCTGATGATTTGAAACAATTCAGCATTGCTAGGCTTCTTGCACTTGTTTATGAAACTCAATGAGTTGTTGATAAGTTGTTGTGTTTCTTGGGTATTGCTTTTCTTTTCAGCCATTGTATGTGTGTATTAAGTGATGGGGTTTTACTATATTTTTGTAGAATATTCTTGTTTTTCATGGAGTAAACACCACATATGAAAAAAAAAATAGTTAAATTAAAATTGAAAAATAAAAAAATTTTCGTTCTTTACAGGCTAAACAAACCTTTTAAAAAAAAAACTACTAATGAGATCGGATATAAGAGTCTTATCACCTTTTTTTTTTTTTGAGAATCTTATCCTTCTTTGGATTGACTAAAAGAAACACCTCTATATACCCAACAACCTAACAACATATATATGTCTGAAAACTCTAGTGTCATATCTGATTCAAATGATTCAATTAATGAGGATGTCCCTTTATTTAAAGTCACAAAATTAAAAAATACATTCATCAACAAAATTCAATCTTCCAATGAAATCATCACAAACACCTTTTATTACAACAACTCATTTATATTATCAACTGATGCTGGCTCCATTTATATAACAGATCTATCCAAGAACATCATCTTAAAGGAGTTTAAAAAGCTGCATAAGGATTACATCACATCAATCCATGTAAAGAACAACCACATGATAAGCTCGTGCATTGAAGGAATAGTTAATATAATATCCCTAAATGATTATCAGATCAAAAAAAGGTTCAATTTCAACCGTTCTTTGAATTATGTTAAGCTCCATGATAAATTTGACAACATGAACAATAAATGCTTCTTTTTAAGCAGCTTCAATGGATTGTTAGTATCCTGTAACCTTGACTCCATTGAAGTCAAAGAAACTAACAACAACTGGCTTTCATACATAAACTTTTCCAACAATGGCAACACGAATGATCTGAAGGTTATTGAGCTTTTGTCCATAGACTCAATTTTATTCTTTGAGGTCATTGATATAGATAAATTTTTGATCATCAATTTCAATCAAATAATGATTGCTTCCTTTAACAAGGATGGAAACATCACAACTCTCTTTGAACAAAACTATAACATAAAAAACGAAAACGTCAACATTGTTCACAAATGCAATGATCTACTCATTGTGTCCTTTAACAACTATCAAAAGATCTTAGTTATCAACTTGAAAGAATTTGAGCTGATAAGAGAAATATCTTTGGACTTGAATGATGTTTTATACATACACAGCTTTGACACTAGTACCTATTCCTGGGATAAGGATTTATTTATCCCTCCATTTTTGGTCTTTTTTAAGGACATGTCCATAAGCATTATTGACATAAACGAGGATACACACATCATTGAGGATGACATTGAATTGCCGGTTATCAACGACAAGTTCATAGACGCGTTGCAAATTAATGACACTTATCTGTCCATAATAATGAAAGATGAAATATTCAATGTTTATCCATATACCAAAAAGATGGTGTTTGATTACTATTTAGGGAACGATGATTTATGGCACGCGTGGTTGATAAGTAAGAGTATTGATGATGTCAGTGATCATGAAAGATATGGAATAGGTCTCAATGTAATAAAATATCATCAGGACAATGCGTTGAAAATATTGGATAGAAACAATTATAGAAAGCTGAATGAAAATGGAGATTTATTCACGACATTAATCACAAGTGTTGATGATAAGACATTTGAGAATATCACGCAAAAAATTATTGATGCAGGTGCTGATGAATACAACATAGCCTATTTATTGACCTCAAAGGTGTTTGCTGCATTGTTGTCTAGATTGATCAAGTTGAACCACACGTTGTTTTGTCATTTTTTGAAAAAATTTGAATCCAGCATGTCCAATGAAACGCTTGCTAATATTCATCGTATGATTACCCAGGAGGAAGCCGATTTCCCACTTTTGAACAGTCAACTGATTTTATCAAATAAAGTTATTTCTGAAAGTAAGGATTTATTGAAAGTATATTATGATATTCTAAGTTATAACATTGATACCGCTTACTACAAGAATCAGTTGCTAAGGTACCTGAAGATCAACACCAGTGTCATTAAGGATATTTACAACTCGCATGAATTAATCAAAAAGTTGGAGTATGGATGTCTCTCACAAGACGAAAGGGTGAGGTATCTAACAAGGCTCATTAACATTATCATAAACAATGTGGACGAAAATGACTTAATCAATTATTTAACAAATAACACCACCACTGAATACTTTGATATTATGCTACTATCAAGATTGTTGCCATTGTTGGATTCTAAGAAGTTTAATTTGAGCCTATTCAAAGTTTGTATAGATTATTTCATGTTTGAAAAAATACACTTGAACATGGATAAAGATTCAACTATACTCATAAGATTTTTGAACAAGTACTTCAATGAGAGGTACATCACCAACAAGGAAGAAAAGAAATCAATTTTTGAATACTTTCTCGATAAGTGGCATTCCTTAGATGACAAGGACATGTTTCTTGAAGAGGTCATTTACTTGTATATACAACTAGACGAGTACAACGAGCTTTTGACATTGATATTGGATAAGAAGGACGTTAAAGATTGCATAAGTTTAATAATGATTAATAATTCAAACATGAACAATGTTCTTCTCTGGGAAAAGATATTCAACTTCGTTCATACAAAGGAAGGTGATGTTGTGATTTCCGATTATGAGTTTATTATGGAATTTGTCAACAAAAACAATCTAAAGTTTCAGATAAATGTTTTGATCTTTTTATATGAACAGCTTCTAACAAGATTGAACAACTTTGATACAAAGGTTGATCAACATATAAAGTTCAAAAAGCTGGAGGTTTTGAAAATTAAAAGGTTATTACAAAATGAATTGAGTAATGTTTATGCAAAAAAAATGATGTATTTACAAATGGCAGAGTATCATGATTAATTAAATATATATAGTTGTTTTTTATTTTAATAGGTTTATTAGATCATTAGCAATCAATTCCAACTCTTTCAAGTTAATTAATGTACCAATTTTAAAGATTTGTGCAAACTCTGGGATCTTACAGTAGTTAATAAACTCATTGACTTTCAATACCAATGTCTTTATGTCCTGTTTATCCAACGTTATAACACTAACTCTGGGCTTTGCAAACTCGAATGCATCATGGAAGTAGTTTTCCCTCAGATCCATTGGTGCTTTATCATTCAGATGATTCATTATCTTGTTGTAAAATAAGGACAGCTCAAGTTGTAGTTCTCGAGACATGTTAATTTCCACGTTTTTCAAAACAATCGGTTGATTTTGGTGATTGATAATATCCGATATTATCAGCAGCAGTCTCTTGGCTTGGATTTTCTCTTCAGAAACTTCCTCCTCAACATGCGCTCCATATCCACCTATCCCTCCCAACTGCTGTCTAAACAGGTCCATGTCGTTGTACTCAAGCATCTGTGAAAACAAATCATCCTTTGGCATCAGTTCAGGTGTGTTGATCATGTTGTTCAAAATTGGAATTCCAGATCTGATTTTCATGTTCTCTTGCAACTCAAAGTCATTCAACTCATCAAACACATCATCCTCGTAGTAGTTCGAACTGTTTGTGGTTTGCACGTTTTCCTTGTCATAGTTAATCGTCAAGTCTCCCTTCTGCACATTGGTGGTGATCCCGTTGTGCAAATCATTGAAATTGATGAATCCCTTGTTTGAGTTCAAGTTCAAAATCTCCAAAACTTCTTGATCCAGGGCATCATTGGCAAAGTCAACCTGCTTTATCTCCTCAAACTTGTTGACTGTGTTGTAGTCATCATCATCATATATGGGCTCCCACAGCAACGTTGTGTTAAAATCTATCAACTCCTGCAACGACACAAAATTCAATATTCTGTGTTCCAGGGACAGGTCCAAAAGCATCTCTGCATCCCACTTGGAAAACGTCTTCAATTCAGACTGCAGGCTGTTCAGCAAGTTGATGAAGATGTCTGATTTCTTCAGTCCCATGGATATGGGCTTATTAAGGTTAATGTAAGCCTTTGGCAGGGTCCCACTTGCCTTCCATGAGGCCAAAATGGACATTTCAGTGATTGAATCCCATGATTTTTTGATTAACTTGAATGCATTTATCATATTAATCTTCGACTGCTGGAACGTTAAGATCACCTTTTTAGGCGACTTTTCCAACTTTGTTATCGTGTTTTGTAAGTCTATCAACGCTTGGTAAGTCTGCTGTCTATATTTGGTCTTAAATTCATCTATAATGCCCCAATTGAAAGGCAAGAATTTGTTTTGTGATCTTGTATAAATCAAGGTGATGTTTGTTAGCCTTATGTTGGATATTCTATGTGAACAACAGTCATCCAAAATTATGTATATTTGTCTGTTGATTAATTTCAACTTGTCATCCCATGTGATCAGCCACTTATGGAAAATAGTACTTGTCAAGAAACTTTCCTTGTTTGAATAGTATTCAATTCCATATTTGTTCATGATTTCTTCATGGTAAGTATCATTTTTAGAGCCAAACTCAGATTTAAAGCATTGGTAGTTCTCATATTTCCCAATAATCAGAGGATTCAACTTCTCACTGGCATCAACATTACAACAGAACATTATGGTCATGATTTCAATTTGCCTCTTCAACTTTGATATGCCGTAATATGACTTATCCAAGGGTAAATTGTATGCCAACAAAGTTTCATCCAATGTGAACAAGTCTTTTTTTGGAATCTTCGATAGATAGTCTTTAAGGGTGTCTCTTTCCTCATAAGACCAGATTTTCTTTGGCTTGTTGATTTCCAAGAAATTCTTGTTTTGAGATGGTGGTTCTATTTGGCATTTCTCCAAAAACTTCAACATCCACTTATACGAAAAAAATCCCTTTCCTGTTCTTTTATCCAAAGGTAACTTTTGCCATATGGAAGCAGCTGTATCCTTCAAAATAGGAAAAGTTATGGGGATTGAATTCCAGGATGTTTGGTATATCCATTCATGAAGAATCTTCCTTAGCATCTGGTTTTGCAGAGATCTAGTTGAATGTTGTTTTGAAATAACATCATCAAAATCATCTTCCTCTTCTTCGACGTTAGCGTTGATGTTTTGTGGGACCACTTCCCTCTGTTGTTGCTTTTTCGGTTTCACAACTTTATTTGCCTTTGGAAGACTCGTCTTAGCTAATTTAACACCATTTTGCTTCGCATTAAGTTGCATAATAAGATTGTTTCCATTTTTCAAAATTCTGGATATGGTTGTTTGAGAAGGTTTTTTCAAAGAGTGATAAGTTCTTTGAAACCAAGAAGCCAGATCATCTTGAGTCCAGTTCGGATGTTCCAAAGATATTTTATACAATTCAACTTTCTGTTCCAATGTAAACCACATAGAATAGCAAAAAAAAAGAGAAAGAAAAAAAGTTATGTATTCAGAGTATTTGGTTGTTATATAATTTATATATCAAGCATTTTAATGAAGAACTAACATGATTTCACGTTAAAAATATTTCAACTTTTAATTATTCAAAAACTAGGAAAAATAAAAAGAAGTCAATGATGAACAAAATTATATTCAAAAAAAAAAAACATAACATGGTAGCATAAGCCTTTTTTTTTCAAAACAAAACAAAAAAAAACATTCACTATTGCCGCCTCACGTGTGGGCTTACAGACTACACTTAGAGTTAACTACCTCTGTACGTAGTGTATCCAAAGTTGTTTAATAGTAACGGTATGTGGTAATGATGAACTGAACTTTCCTTAATCATAAATGGTATATCAATGTATGGGTATAGAGTGTCTTCATTGATCAAATCATAGTAGCTCGATTTTATTTGGAATCTTATCATGTATGTGTTGCTATGGGTTATTTTATGGTCTGCAATGTATTCCCAACTATCCTTAGGTACTCTCCCATCCTTGTTTGTTTTCTGTTGAGCTACCTTGGTGTTGCCTGTGTCTGTAATGAGATACAATTCACATAAAATGTCACTCAAAGGCAGCCCTTTGTTGGAATTTAAAATATGACAAGAGACTGTGTAATCTGTCATTTTTGTATTATTGGTTTGTTGTTAATGTGCGTTATGGTTACCTTATGATTATTCTTCTGTAAAGGAATGTATGAAGTAGCGTTTATATGTTCCTTTTATATATAATTGCTAAATTCTTTTTTGATAAGCGTTATCGCTAACTACCGAAAAAAACGTATGTGCATATTTCTTCCGCCTAGGTTTACTTTCTTTGCAGTCAATATGGTTTTTTTTGTTCATTTTTATCTCCGCTGCATGTTTATATATTCCTGATGTTGTTTTTTAAAAATTCACATGTTCATCATAATCTTATAGTACCACATCTTGATATTTATTACATACCAAAAGAAATAAAAATCAGTGAAGTAAAATGAACACTTTTTAACTGTCTATATGAATGTGCAACACATCAATATAGATCTCAAAAAGTTTAAAATTGTCAGCAAATTGCTCCCCATAAGGCCATACGATGACATATTAAGAATTATAAATCCTTCCAACTACAACCAATTCAAGGCCACTTATTTCAATGCATTGCAATCTCACCAAGAATTGTTTGAATTCTTGGAATACATACCTTTGAATTTAGAAAACATTCATAGGTATATTAAATTATCTATAGCGCTTATAACAGTTTTGCAAAAGAAAATTAATAGGCATGATAACATGACCAGTTCTGAATTCATGAATCAATACAAAACATTCAAATACTTGTTCATCAACACAATCCCCATCAAAAAAATAATGCTGTTTGGAACAGTAACAGCTCACAGTAGCATGCAGGATGTGGAAAATAACCCCAAGTTCAAAATTGTTTTAGATGACAACATTTCATGCTTGATCAATGGACTCAAAGTTAAAGACTTTCAAAACTTGTATAGTCAGAAGATGTGTGTTAAGGGTGAAATAAGAATCAACTATGATGATTGCAGCTTTTACTTTTTGGTAGATGTCATAAATTTGATTAATGAGGCTCAGCTATTGGTTTTCAATCAGAAAATCGCACCTGTTATTGAGCATATGTTTTTAAAGCATGCATGGAATCTGCAAGATACAAACATTGATGAAGAGTTGATTGAAAGCCTTCAAAAATGGTATTTATTTTCACAACTTAAATACTTAAAGGATACAGATCAACAATGTCTTTTACATCTAAAAGACTGCATAATGCCCCCAGTTGTTTTAAATAAAAGTTGTCTTAAGTTATACAATGATCTAAAAGTTGCAATATTTTTTCATCTTTTGCACATGTTTTATGACAAAAATGAGGTTATCAATATACATGATATATTGCGGAAGAGTCTGAAAGTGTGTAAGATGTTGATCAATTTTCTCAAAAGGCAATATAAAAATATGAGCGATCCACAATTCAGACTCTTATTCAAGAGTCTACAACACAGTGTCGTTACAGACTTTGATGTGATTTTTGAATTGTTTTCAACGAATGGTCATGTATCCAGTATTGATATCATTGAAATGTGTGAGCTCATCTATTCAAAGGCGATACAATATCTGAAGTATACTAGTAATTCAACAATATGTTTACGGCTGGAAAGGTACTTAAGAAACGAGGCAATAATGGTCTTTTTAGTTAAACATGTGTGTTACAACTACCTTGAATTGAAGAATTCCAAAGATTCTTCACAGGGAAAGAAAATGCTTAAGGATATAGAATTTAATGAATCTAATGGTGAAGGATGTATAAGAATTCATATCACATAATTATATATCTACTTGTAATATTAAATATATGTGTTTACATTAAAACTTTCAGTTTTCAATCTATTTTTACGATTAGTCACGTTTGCTGCGCCATATCAGTACAACTTACCAAAAAAAAAAATTACAAAAGAAAATGGAAAAAAACTGATGAACCTTAGAGTTCATTATATAAAAAATTATTTTTGAAAAACCTTGACAACATTGTATGATATGGCTAGAGCAACTAAAGGAACATTGATTAAGTGTGATCCATCCATCAAGCAACTGATCATAAAGTTGAACAATGAAAACAACAATAACATCATTCTGCAGACCATAGATAACAGTTACAATAACAACGAGCAGGAATCAATACTGCTCATAGATGGTGTGTACTTAGACTTTTTGAAAATGGAACTGGATCGTATGCTGAGTAAGAACATTTTTGAAGAGGATGATGAAGCTAATTCATAAAATTATTAAATAGAATCGATAACTAATTCATTATGTTTTTCTTGTTTTTATAATAATAAAAAAAAAACAAGGACATTTATATACAGCATGATGTTTCTTTTAAAAAATAAATATAAACCTTTATTTACCTAAAATTCTTTTCTTTTCAGATTCAAAGTCTTCGACTCCAAACTCATTGACCAGTCTTTCCTGCAACTTCAATCTTCTTTCCAATCTTTCCTTTCTTAGTTTGCTTAGTTCGTATTCAATTTCAAGTGTGTTTTTAGGCAATTCAGTGACTGTATGTTCCTTTTCCGGAAGCATTTTCCAATTTGAGAATTTATCCTTTGTGTCCACACCAACATACAGCATGGCAAGGATAGGTGTCAAAACACAAAGCCCAAATCTGAACACCTCAATGAATGATCTTTGTTTGAATTGCTTGGTGATTCTTATAGGTGGTGGTTGCTTATGAAAACTCTTTTGAGTCTTTTCCATAATCTCCAGTCTTTTTGCTAGATTTCCCTTAGTTACTTGATCGTTCATGATAAATATATGTAATAGCTATGTAGCAATACTGGTGAAAAGTGTTTATATTGGTTTAGTACCTAAGTATTGATTATTATTGTTAATGTCATAGACATATATAAATAAGATTCATAAAAAAAAAAGAAAAAGAAAAACTATGAGATAGCGGGGGAAAATCAAAAGTAGAAAAATGTCAAAGACGGATTTATTAAACTACTCCGATACTTCATTCTTTATGATGTAGATACTAATTCATATGGAATACTAACATTCATTTTATATATCTACAGTTTTATCAAAAAACTTTTTATATAAATAAAAAAAAAATGCACTTCACTTATTAACAGGATATATAACTTAATTTAAATTACTTGTAGTATTTGTCCATGAACTCTCTTTGTTTTCTTTGAGCTTCATTGAATTGCTTGAACAACCCACTGAATCCCTCAGAATTACCAGATCCGTCCTTAGGTTTCATCATCTTAGCCAATTCTTCCTTGGTTGGGAATGGCTTGAATCCAAACAATCTTCTAGTAGCTGTATGCTTCACCAGTCTGGAACTGATAACGGAACTTAAAGCAGAAACAGTAATGAATAAAACCACACCGGATGGAAGGTTCATGGTTAATGGGATGGTTAAGAAAGGCAATGCTCTTAGGAACTTTTGCATCAAAGGAGAAGAGAACATTGAGGCTTGACCGGGATTGACACTCTGCATATCTTGCATCATTCCGTACTTGGTGTACAAGTAAATACTAATAGATGACAAAAATTGCAATCCCAAGTATGGATCAACAGCAGACAGGTCAGTGAACCACAACCAGCCACCTACATCCATTCCCATTGCTGGATAGTTACACATCTGTCTTATAGCTGAAAACATGGAAATGGCAAAAGCAGAGTTGGCCACAGTAGGCAAGAACATGTATCTCATTTGCTTATCAACACCGTGTTTCAATTTCAATTGGTTGATCTTAACAGTCATGTTTTGGAAGTTTTGTAGATCACCGTCATAAAGTTTTTTGGTGTACGGTTCAGATTCTCTTTGGAACTGAGCTTGTCTGAAACTGACATCTCTTTGTTTCATGATCATAGGTAGCAAAAGGGTCTTTCCCAGCAGGGCAGTGAAAATGATTGCAGATCCCCATTGCATACCCAAAAACACGTGCTGAAGCTCTAAAATCTGCTGGATTGTATCAGGCAACCAATAAAATGGATGTTCAACCATACCCAAACTCTTCAAGTATCCAAAGGATTGGTCAGTTAAAGTAGCAATGTTTTCAGTTTGATTGCTGAAGTCAGGCAGAGTACTGCTGAACTCAACAGACTTGTCAGCAACCTTCTCTACTACCTTCTCAGCATCGGTACTGTTGTTTCTCTTAAAAACTGGATTGTATTGATTGAATTTGGATGGTGTATGACTTTGATTGATGTAAGAAAAGGATCTGAATGTGTTTATGTTCTTGAAGTTACTGTTAAGTAACTTCAAGTTATTAAAAGGTTTTAGTGTTTTTAACATTTGTTTCCTTTTAAATATAGAATATGTATAATGGAATGTAACAATTGCCTTTGGTCTCTTTTGAGATTAATTTGTTTGCAAAATATTGTCATTTATAGTACATGTTTCAATTTGAGATATGAAAAATAAAGAAATTAGTTTTAAAAAAAAAAAATTTTTTTTTTAAATTTACCATTCTCAACAATTTTAGCAAGTCATGTGACCATACCCATATTTTGTATGACAAAAATATAATTTTCATATTTCAAATTTATATTCTCTTTGATATATTCTTCAGACAAATTAACAAAGGAGATCTTGTATAAAAATCCCTGAAATAACTGATGCTTAGATCTACAGTCAATATCTTTAGACACAGATTTATTAACAACAAAATCAGAATCATTAAAGCATCTTACTCAACTAATGACCTACATCCTTCGCCTATAACATTAGAACAAGAGATTCGAATCTTAAGCCTAATCTCTCAAGATTCAAGCAATCCACTAAAGAACATAAGAGAGATTATTGAGCAGGTAAGGCCCACAAGCATTATAGTAAACAACAATGTGTGTGAATCCACCGTTTTTTATATACTAAAAAGTATTCATTCGTGTACAGATAACCACATGAAAAGAAAACTTATAGAAAAAATGAATGAATTAATAGTAATCTACTTAGACAAGTATTTCAAAAATTCTAAACATATTAATGGTATTGTTGGTAACAAAACCTTTTTTATTAATCATAATATATTCAGTCAGGACTTTATTGTTGATATTATCAAGACTCTTCACACAAGTTCCATACAAAAGGATACTCCAAGTTCTAGGAAAATATTGTACTTCACTATACCTATGTTGTATAAGTATTATTATCAAACATACACGTGGAACTTCAACTATCAGGGGTATGATGGGAAACAATCAAAAGGGCTTTACTTAAAGCTGCCAATAACGAATACGATCGATGAGCTGAAGCAACTTATGTCAGTTCATCGTAGAGAGGCTGATTTTGACTTAATCACTTACAACTTTAAATATAACAATTTTGATGGTTTGGGAAGTGGTGAGAAAAACATACCAAACATACAATATGAAGTAGTCAAGCAACTTCCCAAGGTTGAAATGGCTAGAAAGCAATTTGTGCCCGTGAAACTGAATGAAAAAGTGGATGACACATACCTTGACTTTGTGGATTCATCAACAAGAATCAAGCTTAATGCTAAATTCAAAACATTTGTGACAATGCAGATAATGCAGTGTGAAACCTCAGCAAAGAGATTTTTGACTTATTTGCTGAATGAACGAAAAAAAAACGAAATAACTAAAAACGACATATACCTAGTGCTGGCTCAACTATCGCATCATTTGGATAAAATTGTTAACATGGATGGTTATCAATACAGACATAAAAACAATAGCGTGATAAACTATTTGTTGAATGATATAAAAATCAATGACTTTCCAAATTTATCATTTATCTTGAGAAATTCTAGAGATTTGGTGAAGGATTATATTTTGAAGCAGCTGCACTACAAAGTGTTGAAGAGAAAAATGCTCAATGATTTGAAAATCAACAAGTATCTGCCATACATGTATGATGAATCTCATCTTCTAGAAAACGGTGCCATAATCAAATCAAGAGGTGAGTTTGATATTGTCAGGTTACCATATAGACACTTGACGAAATCCCAAAGAACATCCACCAATCACTATAAAACCGAGCAAGAAGTATATTTGGACTATTATCCAAGGATATATGTTTCCGTAATTAAGAGAAATGGTGACTTTTTATACAAATATAATACAAGGTTCAAATCAGGATACAAGCGTGTTTACCAAAAGAGAAAATTGACCAAAAAAAGTAAGTTAAAATATTTGGATCCTGTACAGCAAAATAACTTGAGTTACAACAAGATATTCAATCCAAATACCAAAAGCACAGCTTTATTCCAAGAAAACGTCATTGTATCA
This sequence comes from Hanseniaspora pseudoguilliermondii, assembly GCA_030573455.1. Classification (NCBI taxonomy): domain Eukaryota; kingdom Fungi; phylum Ascomycota; class Saccharomycetes; order Saccharomycodales; family Saccharomycodaceae; genus Hanseniaspora; species Hanseniaspora pseudoguilliermondii. The sequence goes on along the minus strand of JAJMDH010000108.1, from coordinate 21,914 downwards.
AGAAATCTTTTCATGACTAAAATATTACTGAAGTTTATCTGTGTGGACAAAGATGGCCAACTTTTCATCAGCCTCGACAGTCCTGAAGATGTCAGCTTCTTGGATGAAGTAATCTCGTTGATGGAAATGTTTCCAGGAGACCCAGTCTTTGATGAGGCGAATCAGCGAGGTAGACTGGAGTACAACAGTGACAAGAGTGCAATGCAATTGCAAAAATTGCAGAATTTACTAATGCAACTTTTAGGCTAATTTTATGTATATTTTACTTTTTCGTTTTTGATGAAACGACAAAAAAAAAGCGATCGAAACATATATAGCAATAAAAGTTCAATTTTTTTTTTCTTCTCCAACTACGATGAATTAAGTTCTTGGATTGTTGAATCTCAAGTGAAAAAAAAAGAAAATAACCCTACTTATACATGATGTTTTTGAGTAGGTACATTGTCAACTATGGTAGGATATACTCAAAATTGATAAAGGATGATTACAAGAGTATAAACGAAGAAATCACTACATTTCTGTTGCTTATAGGCAACAATGAACAATTCATAAATTTGTATATAATGGCAATATCCTTACTTGATTCCAACAACATGTTTATCTACAACTACAAAGATTGCAGCCAAAAGATCATATACAAGGACGTGTTGGAAGATGAATCACAGAGAAAGAGCATTGATGACTTTGATCGAGACAAGAGCATTATAACCACTGATATCAACTATAACTCATGTTCGTGTAAGGAATATCTTCAAAGTTTTGACAGGTTCGTGTTGAACAACAACTATGATAAGCCTGTGGAACTGAAGGAAAAAGTATCTCTGAAAAAGCTATTGCAAAACCCCGAGCAGCTGATGGTTGACTTATTTGGGCTGCTGTCATTTGAAGTGGTCACTGCAGAAAACAGTACTGAATACATATACGATGAACACTCAAAACTGATGAAGTTCATCAAGCAATATGTGAATAATGAGATAATCGATATTAATTTGATATACACGACAGGGGAAGTAATTTGTCCGCATCTTCTATCTTCTTTTTTGATACTTAAAAACGGATATGTTGATATTAAAGCCTTAGATGATGACACACTCTTGCTCGATGAAGCTCAGCAAGAAAATAAAGTCTTGAAGTATTATAAAGAGTGCACTAAAACTGTTTATGTTTTTGATATTAATCACCTCAATGATTGGTTATATCTCCACTACAACATTATATAGTTATAAAATGTTACTCTACTGCTATGTTTTTTCTCTTTGAAGTGCTTGATATCAATGTCAGTATAGTGTGGCTTATCGATTATTTTATTAATAAGAAAATTGGGTTTTATGTTATCGGACTTAACACTGCTTTATCGCTATTTACCAAAAAATGGAAAAAGGGGAGGGAAAATTTTTACTTGTGGCTCTGCTCACCCTGGTGGGAAAGGCGACAAAAAAATTATTCACACTTTTCTTGTAAGTGTTTACATTATATATCATTTACAACATCAATCTATTACTAATAGTCACATACCAACAACAAGTACAATTCTTGGATAGAAGAATAGGATTCACATCGTCTTCAATTATTGATTGTTTTTTTGTTTTTACGTTTTTATTTTCTCTTGAGTTATTTCGACAATCAAAAAGTAAAAATAAAAAATAAAATGAGCAATTTTAATAAAAATCCTCAGAGTGCTTTGCCATCTCATGAAGTACCTGAATTCCAAGGAGACTCTGTTTATAACAAAAAACCTGTTTACAGCAAAACTAAAGGTCCTGCTTTAAAAAAGGTACCACATGTAGTCAACAACGGTAGCACACACGGGAAGAAAGAAGGTCACATGAGTGCTTTTTCACCAAGTCATCAAAGTCAACAAATGAACATGCAAGGTACTTTCATTCCAGAAAACTATCTCCACACACAAAACCTTGCTATGCAAAACATGGGATATCACTCTCAACCTGGTGTCATGGGATACCCAAACAACTTCCAATACAATTACAATCCCCACATGCCAGCTGTGTTACCACATCAAATGGCACAAATGCAAAGCCAACAAGACAGATCACCTCCGAAGCCAGTCAAGGTTGAGAAGCAAGAAGTTGCCAAAAAGCTAAACTTCAATGAACACATCTCTCAAGAAGTTGCTCGTAACATCAGTGTCAATCTTGAGTTCACTGAGGTTTTTGACAGCATCAAGAAAAACTCTGAAAAAACCATAGTTTCACTGGGTGAGTTGATCAAGGCTGCTGAAGATCAAATTGTTCAAGAAAACAAAAACATTGAAAAGCAAATCAAGTCGAATGAGTTGGGCATAAAAATCGCTCATTTGAACAAGCAAAAGGCTGACAGTGATAGCAAAATCAGGGAATTGGATGAAGAGTTGGAAACTTTGAGCAAAGAGGAGGAAGAGCTTGACAGATTGCTAAAGGAACAAGAGGAGTTGCTAAATGCCAAGAAAGTTGAGTTGGAAAACAAGCTTCAAAAGACCAACTCAAACCCTTCATCAGCCGGAGATTGGAGCTCATTGTCTAGTGTTACTTTGAACAAAAACAAAGGCAAGCCGGTCACCATAGTTTTGGACTCATCCAAGACCAGTGTGTCTGTTGAGGAGTCAAAGGATGAAGTTAAAAAGCCATTGAGCAAAGCCAACAAGGCTAAGAGTGCTGTGAAGAATCCAAAGCAAGGCAGCGCCACCAGTGATAAGGAAGTAACATTGACACCTGTCTCCACTGAAAAGGAGTTTTCTGCTGGTAATGATAACGAAAACTTTGGTAAAAAAGCTGGTATGTTCATATTGGAATACATGATCAATCCTAACAAGAGCTTCACCTTCATAGAGGAAAAGTTGAAGTCCTTCACTCCCCCAAAGTTCATGAACACTTCAAACATATGTTTCATGAACTCCATCCTGCAATCTCTTTTGTCCATTCCTGAGTTTTTGAATCTTCTTTATGGTGTATCCAGATCATCTGATTACGACATTGACAACATCCCTATATGTTTCTACATCTGGAACTTTCTGTATGAATGTATCAAGGTATCCAACAATTACAAGGCATTGAGTTCATTGGGCAATGTTGATGAAAGTGACAATGTTTCATTGGACACATCCGTTTTGTTTGATCATCTAGTAAACCTTGACAAGTTCAAGACCTTGAAGAAGGGTAGACAAGAAGACGCCGAGGAATACTTGACCTTGGTATTGGACTCCTTGAACGATGAATTCATAAGTTTGGTTGAAAACTTGAGCTTCAACGATGTTGAGGAGTTCATCAACAATAACATTGAAAGAGAAAGTGATATTCTATCATACTTATCCAAGTTCTTAAAGAACAAGAAGTGTGTATGGCTGAATGAACCATCATTGGGAGACTCGCTAAGAAATAGAATTGAAATTTTCTTGAAAAATCAATCTGAATGGGAACTTGCATCCACTGAAAAGCAAGAAATTAGATACACTGAATACTACCCAACTCCAATCACCGCCATTTTTGGATGTTTGATGATGTCTGAACTGAAAAAGAATAAAGCTAAATGTAAGAAAGGTGAGTATCCTATCTCCATAACCTACGATCCACATTTGGTCTTGCCACTGAACTTGCAAAAGAATGCGGATGAAAACGAATACAGCATCAAGGGTATGCTGGAGAAGTGGGCCAGTGAGGAGCACTTGGAAATTGATAACAAAGACGTGATGAAAATCAACAAGTTTCATGACTTGCCAAAGGTGCTGATAATTCAAATCAAGAGATTCAACTACCACTTACACACCGATAACATGAGTGTTGCTGATGCTTACAAACATGAAAACAAGGTCAATGGTAAGGCTGAAAAGCTGAGTGATTACATAGACTTTGACTTTGATTTCGATATCCCTTCCACATGCCTGCAAGATCCATCTGCTGCATCCTCATCATATACTTTGAAATCCATAGTCTACCATTCTGGTTCAGACACCCACTCTGGACACTATACCGCTGATTCGATGAACAACAAGAACGGTTGGTTTAGATGTAATGACATGGATATCAATAAGGTCACTAAGAAGGATGTTCTAGAGTTAGGTAAAAAGAAGGTCAATACTCCGTACATATTGTTTTACGTTAGAGATTAATATATAGTTGCTAAGATTTGTTTAATTTTTTTATATTATTATTATGAATTTTTCCGCTTTATCCTTTTGTTTTTTTTTTTAAAAAAAACTATATAAATTGTTTTGTTTCAATATTGAGAATCATCAATCATATCATCACTGTTTTCTGAATCTGCTATTGTTAACTCCCTAAAAGTTTGGAAATCCTTGGACATGACAGATGTGCTTTTCCTATCAAGCTCAACTGGGTTATCAATATTGTCGTGTTCATATTCATCTTTCATTATGTTTGTTTCTTTCTCTTCTGGAAACTGATACGATGTATGGACTCTCTGAACTCCCAAATTAGACCCACTTTCAACAACTAACTTCATGGAGTACAGGCCACCTATGTTGTTGTATATGCCAACTCTCAGATTCAGCATTCTCTTCCAGACCTGGTCCAAAACGCCCTTTCCAGCAATGCCATTCTCCAACTCACTCTTCAGTACATAGCTGTCATGGTCGCTATTCTTGGCATTCATGAAGTTATTGATGATTATGGTCTTATCGAAGAGAGTGGAAAGGGTTTGGAAAGTTGATATGAGCAGCTTGCACTTATAGTCATTGATTGATACTTTGCTGTTGTGTTGGTTGTTGTGTTTGATCAAGTCAAGCAGGTGGCTGTTGATTATGTGTGACAGGTGAGTTATGAACACTGTGGTTTTGCATACATCTTTACTCTTCAACTTGTGAAGTAAATACAAAAGCTCATAAACAGACCTGACTATATAATATTCAATTTCAGGATTCAACCGCACAGGCTGCTTATGGCAACTTATCCATATTGTTTGCTGAGCATTCAAGTTTTGTATGAAAATGTCTATAGGTGATATGTTTGGTATGTATGATACCTCATATATTCCGGGGTTTATGTTGTTTAAAACATTGTCTATGAGAAATCTTTGGAGTGTGTTTCGCTTATATTTGCATTGTTCGGGGGACACCTCCTGATGTGGGCTTTTAGGTTGATCAAGAACTTGGTGATTGGTTCCTAAGAAGCTAAAGTCCAGTGCTATTGTCGAGTCATTCATCTATAACAGAACTAGGGGTTTTTTATGCTTGTTTTCTTGATTGTCATAGTCATTTGAATTAACGCGTTTGTATAGATCTTTTCTGGTGTAATCATCCAGATACGTGAAAATTGGTAACACTGGAAAAAAAAATTACAAAATTAAAAAAATACATCATTGGTGTATATATCCGAAATAAATTAAAATAAGAAAAAGAAACCCCTCTGTAGAAATATGCTATGTTTTTGAAATTATAGAAAGTATTCATTGGAACTTGACATCTTCTTTACAGGCAGAGCTTGGTTGTCACTGCCATTAATGTCAACACCTTCAAACAGGGAAAACTCATAATTTCCTGTAGCATCTATGTTCAAGGTTGAGCCCAGATTACCGCTTCTGTAGCAGTAGTTTGCAGCAGACCAAACCGTGCACAGCTCATCATCAAACATCATCTTGAACCCCTCCATCACAAGCTGGTGTGCTCTCAAAACCATGGACAACCCATTGGTGTAGTTGAACTCCTTCAAGGGTCTTTGACTGAAGAGATAGCCAGCACCTCTTGGAGAAACCTTGTAGTCTGAGTTGATGCTGTCCTCAGGATCAGACCACAGTAAATCACACATGGGTCCCTTGTGCGGAGGTTCTTGATTTCTGTCTATGGCATCAAAGTCATTCAGAGTTAGCAAGTCTGGAGAAATGCCACCATGCATGGCAAAATATGGATCCTTGTTTGATGTGTTTATGGTTGCAGATATAGGGAGATGGTTGAATAGGTTTGTTATGTTCAGGTATGGCGTTGATGTGCCAAACTTGTTGATGATCTCATCGTAAAATCCATATATTTTTGTTATGTTGCTGGACTCATGGTTTCCTCTTATCAGGTATATTCTATCTGGGTATTTCAGCTTCAGCAGAATCAAAAGCAAAATGGTTTCAAATGAGTAGAACCCTCTGTCCACAAAGTCACCGAGAAACAGGTATTTTGTGTTGTTGACTTGCTCAAAGAGAGTCTTTATGCTATAGTCCTGGTATGTGATGTTTAAGATATTTAATAAATCATGCAGTTGACCGTGTATATCCCCACACACAGTAACAGGTGCTTCGATGTCCACTATGTTGCTTTCGTTGATAAGAATGTCTATGCAGTCCTCGCATATTTGGTATATGATGTCTGGAGTAAAATATTTTAGAATATCAGTCTTTTGTACTGTGTTATCATTTGCATTTGAAAACGTATTGTTGAGTATAAGTTGTAATGAATAGTCAATATCAAATATCATCATAAACCTATTAATTTCTGTTGAACAGTGTATGCTTGATGTTGTGCTTTTTTTTTTTTTTTGATATTTATGTTTCTTTATAGAAGAGTAAGTATTGTTAGGGGCTTGTTTGCTATACCTTTAATAGATATCTTGTGAATAACTTGTACTCATAATCGTTTTTTCTTTTTTTCCTTTTTTTTCTTTTTTTCTAACTTATTTTGTATTTTTGTAGTGTGAGGGTTTGGTTTAATAAAAGTTCCTAAAAGGGGAATGTTCCAAAGATTGGGCGATTCGCGGAAAAAAAAAAAAAAGAAACGTCTTCGGACTTTATATCCGGTAACACATACGCGTTTTATTACATATTCAACAATTAATTAAACAAAAACAAAATTCAAAACTCTCATAGATGAACTCATTTGAAAAGAAAATGTATAATCTATTTTCATTGTTTTGTTAATTGGATCTTGTATTGACTGTAATGATATGGTATCCTAAGATATAAATGTGTATAGTATTATTTGTTTATGTTTTCTTTGCTTTGTAACTTGTTGATATAGTTAGATTACAATTTGCAAAGGTCACGCGATGTGCTTTTTGCCAATTTTGTTCCCCTTTTAGGAAAATTAGTTCCTTTTATTTGGCGTAAGACTGAAGAAAACGAGAAAATGTAAGGGAATTTAGTGAAGAAAAAAAAAAAGGAAAAAAAGAAAAAATTTTCACCCTTTAAGCAATAAACCTTCTCTTTATGTCCTTTGTTATTTTGAATATCTATATCCCTTTAATCAACATAAAACTAGTACTTCCTTGAAAAAAATAACCTATCTTAAACATTCACAAGCTAAACAAATAAAAAAATAGCAGTGAGTTACTCCATTTTTTAAATTGAATATCATTAATAAAACCTTGATAACAAATATTATTCAATAATTGAATAATATAAACTTATAAACAGCAAAAAAAAAATAAAGCCCCCCATACCCAAATATAACAAAAAATAATAATGAACAATCTGAATATCACTACATCATCAGATCTTATAAAGCAACTGCAACCTATACTATTACACCCGGAATTCAACAACTATGACTCTTCTGCTCTTGATGAAGAAATAACCAACACAAAACTACTTAAGTCTAAACACAATGAAACTATTCCTCTGAAGACATCCTTAATTATAGAGTACATCCTAACATACATGCAAAGCCAAAGGTCTTTTGAGAATGAAGATGCAGAAATGACATCATTCACAACCAACACAATGGATCCAGACTATGAAGATGACGAAAGCTCGCTTAACAATGAAAACGATGATACTTTCAACATAGTTTCTGAGCTTGACAGTGATTTGAACAACCCCATCAAGCTTAGAAGGATGCTTGTTTTCCTGGCCAAAAGTATAAGACAAATATCAGAGGATTTAGAGAACAAAAATAAATTAATGATGCTAAAAACACCTAATTCATCCAGACACAGCAAATTGGCCATGTTGGATAGTGTTAACGATAAGGAAATGATTTCTGACGACTTTCCAGGCTATGAGAAGCTGATCTCCTTTCTGATATCTGAATGTGTTGTTAACAACATAAAACTGCACAGCGCCCAGGACGACAATGAAGATGCGTATACAATGCTTGAGAACAGCATCAAGGAATTGATCAAAATGATTGCCAGCAAGCAGGATGACCACGATGTAACTGATAAAGGGATGGTTAACTCAACAGTCAATGATGATGATTTGAAACTGAAATTTGACGATTTGCAACTAGCACATGATTTCCTAAGTGAGAAATTCTCCAAAGAAAGATTACACTATAACAACAACATAACCGTGAAGGAAAAGCAAATTTCCAATGTGACCAAGCAGCTGAAGGAAAAAAACCAGGAAATAAAGAGATTGAATGATATAATTGAGGATATGAAAAGTAAAAACAGTAAACCTGTAACGCCGTATTCAGAGGATCATGAAAGCTTCAATCACATCATGAACTCTCCTAGTTCAATTTCATCCAATAACAGCGAGAGTATCAATGTCCTCAAAACGGAGTTCAAGTTGCAGTTGAATAAAATCAGAGACTACTATGAGTCAGAGTTGGAGAAACTGAGGGGTTGAAGTATATATTGTTTTTTTTTATTGATGATGTTCATACACGTGGGATTATTGCCTATATGCTAGTTATTTTTAATTAACGTTGTATTTTTTTGGTTAACATGCCGTGGCAGTGCACACAAATTAAGATATTACAAATAAATTAACATAAAACATATCATCAACTTTGTATAGTAAAAATGTTGAAAAATAGAGCAAAAGATTTTGAGTATTGAAAGACTGTTGAACGTTGCAATATATCTGGGATGGATGGGAGATCCATGTGGTTTCGATTCCCATTTATTATGATTATTACTTAGCTTTAATCAAAAGAGTATCTATATAAATACTCCGACATGCTTGTTTATTTCAGAAAAGTATAAACATATAGTCTTTGGAGAAAGAAAAAAAAATTTTTTTATAAACCAGTACAAGTCAGTAATATAACATGGAAATCAAAATCATTGCTTTCATTTTATACTTCTTCATCAGTAATGTTTCTGCTAAGAGCATCAAGGCATTACAGGAATCACAAGAGGACATTCTACATTACTTAGGTGGTGTTTCTCCTTACATCCCAATGAAAAACAAAAGATTCATTGAGAGGGATTTGCCGGAAACATGTAAACTAAACAGTGTCCAATTATTGCAAAGACACGGGTCTAGATACCCAACCAAGGGTGCCAACAAGGGCTTCAAGGCCCTGTATGATGCCATCAATGTGTTCAAGGGTTCCTTGAATGGATCCTTGTCTTTCTTCAACGACAAGAGCTACAAGTACTTTGTCACTGATGCTGCCACACAACTTGAACAACTAACCAAGCTCAACAACTCAAAGCCAAACAAGTACACTGGTGAAATCATGGCCAGAGAGTTTGGTTATGATTTTTATTCCAGGTACGGTCATCTAGTCAATGAAAACGATACATTGACTTTGTTTGCTTCCGACTCTTCAAGAGTTAAGGACACTGCCAAGTTCTTTGGTGAGGGATTTGTTCAAAACACCAACATGGACTTTGAAGTTTTGGTAATCAGTGAGAATGCAACTCAAGGTGCCAATACATTGACTCCAGCAAAGAGTTGTAACACCTTTGACAGCGACTACAACGATGACTTGATTGCCACTTTCTTTACGAACAGAACTGATATGTTGACAGGCATCAAGGAAAGAATCATAAAGGAAAACCCAGCCTTGAACTTGTCCACTGCAAACATTGAAAGCATTTACAACTACTGTACCTATGAGCTGAACATCAATGGGTACTCCGACATTTGTAACTTGTTGACAAAGGAAGAGTTCACCATGTTTGATTATGAAGCCTCTTTGGAACATTACTATTCCTACATGAATGGTTATGTTAATTCATCCACTGTTGCCTCTGTTCTATTGAACACCTCCATTGAGCTTCTAACCAAGAGCAACGGAAACAAGTTGAACTTGGCCTGGACCCACGACACTGACTTGAACAACTTCTTCTCATTGGCTCTGTTCAACAGCACCAAGTTGATGTCAATTGAAAACATTGACTTTGACTACCCATTCAGCAGAAACGACTTCACCCCAATGGGTGCTAACGTTATCCTGGAGGACTACCAATGCAACAACGAAACCTATGTCAGATACATCATCAATGACTCCGTCTATCCGTTGGATGACTGTAATGAAGGTCCAGGATATGGTTGTTCATTGGACAACTTCATCGCTAGAGCTGAGAAGCTGATGGATGGCTTGGACTTTGCCAGTCAATGTGAACTTGACTCATCCTACCCACAGGAATTAACCTTCTGGTGGGATTACAAAAACTCAACTAAATACCCAACTTATTAGTGTTATATATATATTGTATTTTTATTAATTAATTAGTAACTCCTTATCAAATGACTTTCTTTTGGTATTGGCTACCACTTGGTTTGTTCGGATATAAGCACCGTGCTGTTTAAGTTCCAATTATCAAAATTTGTATATTTTTTTAAAAAAAAAAAAAATTTATAACATTCGAATGTTTCCCCAATTTTAGCTTTTTTTTTTTTTTTTTTTTTTTTTTTTTTTTTTTTTTGTTTTTTTCAATTTTGGTCTGAATTCATTTATTGAAACCAAACACTAAGCCAAAAACCAATATCCAAAACAGCTATACAACCGAAATGATTCAACCTAAAGAACTCCTGCCTAAATGTATAAACCAACAAGTGAAAGTCATTACGCAATACTCCACATACTACACCGGAACTCTTATAGCCTATGACGAGTTCATGAATCTGATTCTAGCGGGAGATGTCAAGGAGAGAAAGCTGAGTTCTAAGGGAGAAGTGATATCCTCAATCGGTGGGGAGGACAAAAGAGTCATGATTTGTGGGTTTTCAGTCTCAGTAGTTGTGCCTGGAATATGAATAGTTAGCCAAAATTTATAATATATACACTATATCTTAAAGACCTTGTGGAATTTGTATTTTTTGAATACCCGTTCGCCTATGGACATTTCCTCTCTGTCGCCTGTAGGTTCCATTTGCTTTAGTTTGTATCTAGCCAGAACCCCGTACTCGTTGAACCACCAGACCTTTGATGAAAGGTCCAGTTTCTTTATGGCTTCTTTGTCGTTGTTTTCATGGATCTCCAGGTATGCAGTGTAGTTCCTTTCCATTATGTACTTTCTGACTATGTGGAAACTGATGATGGCATAGATTCCACCAACAAACAAGTCGATTCGGTAGTGGTGGTCCAAGTACATTGTGGAAAACCACTGGAGAAGCATGTACAGGGAAACGATGACTCTTCCTGTGTGCCACCACCATCTAGGTCTGTTTTCTAAAAGCACCACAGGTGTCAATGTGTCGCCAGATGTGTTATCCTGTGATAGGTCCAAGTCATCCAGGACAAAGTCTTCGCCGGAGCTGGTCTTGTTGTTCATCAGGTTGTCATTGATTCCATCGCCTGACTTGTTGTACAGATACTTCAAGTTGTCTCCGTATTTGTAAAACATCCACAATCCACACTGCAGGGCCATGGCCCCGTGCAAGGAGGGAACTGCACCAAACACGATGGGTGACTTCTTGAAGCCTGCAGCAGCAAGGTTTGTTCCCAGCTTGAAGGGCATTCTGGTCAGTCCAGCAGCATACCCCAAAGTTTCATAGTTCAGCTCCTTGGTCAGCTTTTCAGTGAGGTGCATCCCATACAGGTGTGTGAACCACGGAGGTGCAGAGGGTAGCAGTACATGTGTGAAGAACCCGGCTGTGTTTTGGATACCCAGGGCCAGCGCAAATGCACCCATGGTTCCAGGAGGCTTGTAGATGTAAAGGAACACAGCAGTTACTATAGGAGCTATAAGGTGCAGCAGAACATATGAAAACCAGGTGATGAAGTCCTTGTATGGCTTGAAGTTGTATTCCTCTTGAACGGTGAACATGTGCAGAATGTTCAAGCTTAGGTAAAATAAGCCCAATAGGTGGTAAGGCTTCAGGAAGGAGTATATCTTGAAGCTTGAATGGTTGTTATCAATCCATTTATTTTTGAACATGAAGTATGGGACAATAATCAGTAAGCCTAGAAAGACACCAGCCCATGAAGTTACAAATGATATAGCGGTGACTAGCTTGTCTTCCTGTTCATTCCAAAAGTCACCACCTAAGAAGAGGATGTCAGAATAAAATAACCATTGACCATTGATCTTAGGTCTGATTTCTGAAGGTATATGCTTAGATTGCTTGAATAGGTACAGCCATAGGAAAACAGGGAAAAAGTTGATGCAGAAGTTCACAATCAGAGTGAACAAATTGTATCTGTTGTGCAAAGATTCTTTGTAAGTGGTTCTGACAAACCATATAGGAAACCTGAAAGGATTTATCATGATATTTTTTTTAGTAAAGAAAAATAGGATGTTGATTAGATATTGATAATATTCATATATTAGTGTGTTGATACGCAATGGTACTATTATGTATACTTTTCTCTGGGTATGAACAGATAGTAAGTTGATCTTAGATCTGAACAGAAGACAAAAAAAAAATATTTTGTGAGTGATAACCGAGAAAGACATAATACTGGCTAATGAGCCTGGGAAAAAAAAACCAATCAATGGAGCAGATGAAACGTTTGGGTGTCCTATTTTTTTTTTTACACTTTCTTAGGGAAAAAAAGAAAAGAAGAAATGAGTTTAATCCTTATGACCGATAGAAAGAATGTAATACACATGATGTATAAAATTATCTATATGTGATTATTGTGTAGACAGCTTTGTTGATCAATAATCAATACAGATATATCTTTGAATATATAAAGATCTTTGGTAGTTTTGAGTTGTAATATTACCACTGGTAAAAAGTACTGTGAAAAAATAAAGACAGGCGCTACACAATCTAATGTGTTCACATCACGTGAAGCATCCCTTCCGCTGTATTTTTGTTTTTTTCGTTTTCTTTTTTCTTTCACCCCGATATACAAAATTAACTGATTCATATTTTAAGTACTCCAGGAAAAAAAAAAAAACATGGATACATAGCAAACATCCAATAATTATCCTACACAACATACCAAAATTGTTAACATCCACTTAATGAATAACATTCCTACGGTTCAGCCTCTCAATCCACAGGAAGCCTACGACTACAAGGTTTCCCTGCTTCTCAACATCAACAGTCTGCTTCTCAACCTCATCTCCATAAACAACGCCAATCCAACAATCAACAACATATTCCTCACAAGACTGCATGGCAACATCAAGTTTCTGATAATGATGGGTAAGTCCAAGGCGGACATAAAAGCCCTGGATCTTTCCCATATCCCACAGGTGAACATGAATGATATCAAGGTTAATCAGACAATATCGGCACTGAACAAGTATTATCTTTTATTTACGAAGCTTGTTGAGTTATACCCATGACCACAATAGATACGTATTATATATTTGCTTAACCCCCTGCTAATAATTAATGGAACAATGAAAGGTGTGCAATGATTATTTGCCTTGACAGCTTGTTCAAATTACTGGAAACCCTTTTTTTTTTTTTTTTTCTCGAACGTAAACACGTTATAGCTCACTTTCCCCCTTAGATTCGTTGGTACTCTTTTTTTTTTTGGCAACCTAATATGGGGTGAGAGGGGTCATTCAATATTCCATCTACACCGTTTCGTTTCCCTTAAATTTAAAATGTATTCAATACTTTATCAATATAATTAGCGTATATAAACACAATATTATCATTGTTGTTAAGAGATTCTTATTAAACCAAAGAATATCAAATAATTAAATTGAACATCTATTTAAAAAAAAAAAAATAAATAAATAACCAAAACCCCCCATTACAATGTCTGATAGTAAAAGCAGAATCATCAACTGTGTTACAAGACTACCTTACTCCATAACAAAAATCACACACCACAAGTCAGACGATAAGGCCAATCTTAATGTCGAATACAAAATAGACTCTATCACCGGCAATACATCTTTGTACACCTCCTTGCTTAATGATGATGCTGAAGAATCCTCCCTGTTTAACAAAGCCAACATTTCTGAGGAAATCATCTTGGGTTGGACTGGTGACATACAGTACTTTGATAGATATGAAATTAAAACTGAATTCTTTGAATCTGAACAAGCCAATGATCAATCAGTAGCTAGTGTTGAGGAAAAATCCTACACAAGCAAAGCAAAGCTCATCAACGAGGATGACAACAACAAGCTTAACAACATCCACAGTTATTACACACTGACTGATCCAAATGAGCAAGTGAAGAAGTCCACAGATGACGTCAATGACGCATTTGACTTGTCTGACAAGGAAAAGACATACTTGAAAACCAGACTGAATGATGAAATTGTCAAAATCAACTCCAACAACCAAACCAAGATGGAGCCAATTTTCTTGCCCGCCACAACCGCAAAAAAAAACCAATGGTTGAAGTACGCGGATAAAATCCTGTATCCGGACTTCCACTACATTCTGTCTCCGTTCTTGCAGGACCTGAAATTCGACACCACTGATGTCAAGAAGGAAAAGTGGATTGAGTATGTCAAGTTCAATGAGGAGTATGCTGAAAGGGTTGCTGAGATCTACCAGCCAGGGGACATCATCATTGTCCATGACTACCACCTGATGCTGCTTCCACAGATGATCAGAATGAAACTTAACAACCGCAAAGCAAACAAGCACCTGACCATTGGGTACTTCCACCACGTTACCTTCCCATCCTACGAGTACTTCAGATCCCTGACCTTCAGAAAGGAGATTGTTGACGGTATGCTGGGTTCAGATGTGATTTTCTTCCAGTCCCCCTCATTCTCAAGACACTTTGTCAGTTGTTGCAAAAGATTACTGGACTGTACTTGGTCATTCAAGAGCCCACACAAGGACAAGGACTGCAACTCCGAGGATCCGGATGGCGTGTACCACGTTTCTGCGTATGGCAATGACGTGTTGATCAAGTGTTCCCCCCAGGGTATCAACAAGTCGCTGCTGATCAAGGACTCCTTCACAGACTCTGTGGACAACAAGGTCCAGGCTCTTTTGAAGGCCTACGAGGGCAAAAAAATCATCTTTGGTAGAGACAGAATGGATGGCTGCAAGGGCATTCTACAAAAGCTTCAGGGCTTTGACACCCTGTTGGAGATGTTTCCGCAGTGGAAGGAAAAGATTGTTTACATCCAAGTGAGCACACCAAAGATCAAAACAGCCAAGAGACAGGTCCAGGGCTTCAGTGGTGGCGAAATGGATGACGATGCTGGAGTCGATGATGATGACAACGAGGACTACGAGCTTGAAAGACAGATCCTGGAAATGGTCACTGAAATCAACACTAAGCATGGTTCCTTCAACTACCAGCCTGTTCAGCACTACCACATGAAGATCCCCAAGGAAGTTTACCTTGCTTTGCTAAGAGTTGCTGATGTTTTCTTTGTCGGTTCCATCAGAGACGCCATCAACTTAAGTGGTTTGGAGTATGTCTCTGTGCAAACTGCCAGCTTGTTGAAGGAGTCCACAAATACACAATTGAAATTGAAACCATTGATCTTATCTGAATTTTCCGGCACTCCGCTGACACATGAGGACTGCTACATAATCAATCCATGGGACTCGGTGGCTGTTGCAAGAACTCTTGACAAGGCTCTAACTGAGAAATTCACTTTGAAAAGCAAGACAGAGGCCCAGACCTTGTTCAACAAGGTTCCAAGTTTGCAAAAGTGGTCCAAGGACATCATTTCAACTTTGTCCTCACTACTAACTGTCAACAACACCATCACACCCTTGTTGAGTGTCAACAACTTGAAACAGGCCTATCAAAGGGCTGAAAAGAGACTGTTCTGCTTTGACTACGATGGTACACTGACCCCTATCGTTCAGGACCCAGCTGCGGCTATCCCAACATCAAAGCTGTACGCCACCCTGACAAAGTTGTTGAAGGATGAGCGCAATGAGGTTTGGATCATTTCAGGTAGAGACCAGGTCTTTTTGAACAAGTGGTTTGGAGACGACAGGTTCACCTCATCCAAGAACAAAATGGGATTGTCTGCTGAGCACGGCTGTTTCTTGAAGTCTCCAGACACAAACGAGGGCTGGGTCAACCTTACTGAGAAGTACAACCTGGAACAGTGGCAGAAGAAGTGTTTTTCCATCATGGACTTCTACACCCACAAAACACCAGGATCATTCATCGAGTCCAAGAAGGTCGCCCTCACATGGCACTACAGAAGAGCCGTCCCTGAACTGGGTGACTTCTGTGCCAAGGAACTGAAGCAGGAACTGGAGGCTGCCTTTTCAGGAGAGGAGTACAAGAACTTTGAGCTTGAGGTCATGGAGGGAAAGATGAATGTCGAGGTCAGACCAAAGTTCGTCAACAAGGGTGAGATTGTGAGAAACCTGTACAACAAGTCAAACCCTGACTTCGTGCTGTGTCTGGGTGATGACAAAACAGATGAGGACATGTTCAAGGTTCTTAACTCATACGGCAAGCAGGACGGAATCTATCCGGTTTCCGTTGGTTCAGCTTCTAAAAAGACAGTGGCCAAGGCCCATTTGTCAGATCCAGCAAGAGTATTGAATACCCTGGGTTTCCTGACTGAATAAGTTATATATATATACCTGTTTGTATTTATCACTTGAGTGTGCATGACAGCCTTTTTAACTCCTCAATTTTGCTTATTGACTCATTGTTCGCTGTTCCTATTTCCAAAGTGTAGTCAATCATGTGCACCCAGAACTCCAGGGGAAACAACCGCTTCATGTCGTTTATCAGCAGGCCCTTGATGATTTCATAGTACTTGTTGAACTTTTCATTTTGGTTGTCCTCAATGTCTATTCTTAATAGTGAAAAAATCACCACCAAAAAGCAGTTCTTGTCAGAAACATTGTCTTTTTTAAACCTTGTGGATATGCTTTTCAAGCAGCGGAGAAATTGCTCGTGCTGTATCAACACACTGGTGTTTTGCTCCATGTTGTTTTCCCTTTCAAATCTTTTCTTGTTATATATCATCTTGATAGCTGTTTTGGTATCCTCGAAGTCCTCATTTCCGTTCAATTCATCCATAGATTCTGTATTTGCTTGTGATTTTGTATTCTTGAAATTTTCCAATACAATCTTTTGTAGTTTTATGTTCACTTTCATGTCCTCATACTGGGGCAAGTTAACAAAATGTTGATATTTTTGTAAAAAGACATTGATGTCTTCAATCTGTGGGGACTCCAGTTGCACCAGTTGCATGTATGCATGAGCAAATTCCAGTTTGCCCTTATCATTGGAATCATTGTCTATTTCAAATCCAAACATGACTTCATCTTGCCACTTTCTATAGTACTCAACCATATCCAGCAATGCTGTGTTTTTATTATTTTTACCTTTCACTATTCTTTTGAAGAACATCTCACTCATTTCCCTTTGCAAATCCATGGACCCTCTATCCAAGTAACTGATCCCTTGGAAAAACAGAAGTAAGTCCTTCAAGGAAGAATACTCCAGCAGGCTGCATTCACACTGAATGAACCCTTTGAAGGATTTAATCACAAATACTTTTGTATTCTTGACAAAGTCTCTCTTGTTGGTTGTCAAAACCTTATGTATCTTGGAGATCGTCTTTGATGCGCGAACTCCACTGACTATGTCCCTATACAGTAAAATCAAATAAAAGCTCATCAGTAACTGTTCGTTGTCTATAACTCTTTCTATGTTCTCCTCCCCGCCATTTGCCTTCAACACGGCATCCATCTTCGCAAATTCATTTCTTGATAGGTAATAACAGGCCTTGCTCAGCTGTGCGTATATATACACATCGGGGTTTAGTTCCTTGAACAGAATTATGTTTTCATTCAGCAGGGCAAAGGCATCTGATAAGTCAATGTTGGCATGATCCTCAAGCTTGAAATAAAAGCTTACTTGACATATCAAAAATACAACTTTCCAATCAGATGCTATTTCTGAATGTTGCAAAAACTGTTCCAACTGTATATAAGATTGTTTCTTGTCCACACTTAAACTTGTTGTCTTTGTTGGTATCACATAATAGTAAAACATGTGGAGTATGTACCAGGTGTCATTTTGTTTATTCGTGGTTTCATGGAATTTCAGTATTGCCCTTTGTGTGATTTTCTTGGCGAGTTTCATGTTTGTTGTGTATTTAATCAATAAGTTTATAAGCCTCAAGTATGCGTCCATAAGCCTATCAAAGGATAAGTAAAAGCTGGTTTCAGCAGGGTCATCATGCTTGTCAACCATATACGTGTAAACAACTATACTTTGGTTGATCAAAGTAGCAGATGCGTGCTGGTCTTTGTTGAGAGCTAAGTCTATTCCTTTAGCTTCGTATTCTTCAGCTATACTGAACAAGGTTCCTGCATCAATCTGTTTCAAGCTCATTGTGTTACAAGATTGGGGTATTATACTGCTTTTTTCTAAGAAGAAGTGAAGACTAGAACTGTGAATTTTTCAAAAAATTATTACATTATTATTTTTTTTTGGCAATTTTTCGTGTTTGGTCAAGTTACCGTGTAGCGGTCTGTATTGAACAATTTAACTCAACTATAAAAACCAAAAAAAACAAAAAAAAGAAAAAAGAAATGGGGGGAAAAAAATAAAACAAAGAAATTCAAATATCACCATAATTGTCTAGCAGTAATTCATTACTCAAGCATAAATATAACTCCCCCCATAAGCACCTATCTCCTCCAAAGCAGATATAAACTACTTCCACAATGTCTGAAGAAAAACTAACCGAATTTCAACAAAAAAATAAAGATGTGTTCACCTCTGAAACACAGGAAATCTGGAAAAAAGAAACAAACAACACAGAAAACGTACCCCCAGCCACAACAGATGAGCAAGAAGAGGATGCGGAACCAGCAGGTATAGTACCAACCTTACAGAACATAGTGGCAACAGTGAATCTTGACTGTAAGCTGGACTTGAAAACCATAGCCTTACATGCAAGAAACGCTGAGTACAACCCGAAAAGATTTGCGGCTGTCATCATGAGAATCAGAGAACCAAAAACCACAGCGTTGATCTTCGCCTCGGGAAAGATGGTTGTGACAGGTGCGAAATCTGAACAGGACTCCAAGTTGGCCAGCAGAAAGTATGCCAGAATCATCCAGAAAATCGGGTTTGACTCCAAGTTCAAGGACTTCAAGATACAAAACATAGTGGCTTCGTGTGATGTCAAGTTCCCCATCAGATTGGAAGGGTTGGCGTTTGCACACGGAGCCTTCTCCTCATATGAGCCTGAACTATTTCCGGGTTTGATTTATAGAATGGTTAAGCCTAAAATTGTGTTGTTGATTTTTGTATCGGGAAAGGTTGTTTTGACTGGTGCGAAGAAAAGAGAAGAAATCTACCAGTCATTTGAAAACATATATCCGGTTTTGAGTGAATTCAGAAAGCTATAAGACATGGAATATATAATTTTTTTTTTTATAATATATAAATGTTTGATCCTTTCTGTTTTTTTAGTTTGAGAAGTATCCTTTCTAATCTGTTTTCTGTTACCAGTACAAGATTTGTCTTTTGTAGAGAGAAAATAATCTCTCAATCGAAATAGTTTAGCGCTTTCAACAACTTACAAAATGTGTGTGTTAATTTTTTTTTTTTTTTATACTGTTTTTTTGTTTCTCTCTTAAGACTATGCAAAAAATACTCAGGTTTACAAAACAATCCATTATATCTCTGTTAGTAACAACAACAATCATCCCCCCAACAAGGTTACCACATATATATATAACAACACCAATACCATGGAAGACATTGCACAATTCAACATATCCAAGTTGCCTAAGAAAATCTCTATCAGACCTTTCTTGAAGAAAGACATTGATGAATTACTACATTTAGAGTCATTGGGGTTCCCTTCTGAGGAAAGATGCTCCAGAGAAACTGTTGAATACAGAATATCCAACTGTCCAGACCTTTGTCAAGGTTTGTTTGTCAAGAACGACGATGGAAACACCCAGCTGATTGGGGAAATCATGGCCACAAAGATAGACTCTGAATTCATCACTCTGAACGCAATGAAAATTGGCCAACATAAAGAGTCCTCAGATGTCATTGCCATCCACTCAGTTGTTATCCATCCAGACTACCAGGGCCAAAACCTAGCCAGACTCCTAATGACAGACTACATCCAGAAGATGTCCCAGCAATCTGTTGGTAGAAAAATCACCATCATTGTGCATGAGCATTTGTTCAAGTTCTACGAAAAGTTAGGGTTTGTTAAGTTGAATGAAAACGATGATGTCAATGATCCAAACTCTGACTTCTCCAAAAACGGTGTCTGGTACAACATGGATAAAGAACTAATTGATTTTTAAGAGGATAGTTTTGTTTTTTTATTTTTTCATCTCTATAATTGTTTCTTGTCTCATTTTTTTTTTTGATATATAGAATATTTATGATTTGTTATTCAATATTACACACATGTAATCTAATTGATTATCGGACCTTTTGAGTTCACCGTTTATTTTATGTTTTTTTTTGGTAAATAATCTCCTTGATTTGGTAGGTGGACACGTGCACTGAATGGATATCTAATTATCAGTTTCTTTAATTTATTTATTATTTTTTTTTTTAAACAAAACAAACACACAGAGATAAACCACCAAACAAAGTCCCAAATAGAACCAATCAATATATATATAATGCAATCTAATTCATCATCTGGCGATGACTTGATGGTCCAGTCAATTCATGAACTCAACCATCAATCAGATCAAGATGTCAATTTCATTCACGAGAGATTATCTCAGCAAGCAAAAGGCGATCCTACTAAGCTCTTTCTACTGCTCACTGACCAAGTTGCTATTTGTATATCTAACATGAAACTGTTCTATAGAGAGGTTGAGGTTTACATCAAGAAAAGCTACACATTGAAAGATCTTCTTGAAGCCAAAGTAATCAAAAGCCATGATCTTACCACGTACTACAAAAACTGCAAAATGTCTGCAAAGATGATAGAGCATCTAGGTGAAATTGAAAAGAAATATAACTTCAAAGAGAGAAAGTCGGAAATACAGAGCCTGCTGCAGCTTGCCCTGAATGATAGAGAGAAGTGGTACAAGCCAATGTATTCCATGTGCTTGAAATTTTTAAAGGATAAACAATTTGAATCACAAACAATAACCATTTCAAAGCTAAAGCAAATGAGCACATATGAAATCAACGAGCGAGATCTTATAAATCTTTTGGATATGCCTATAGAGACAGTTCAGCTTCAAATTTGGAATGTTATAAAGAGATCTGGACTGGTCCATACTGATGGAGGCCCTCAGGTCGTCCCCCAGTTGGTTAATTGGGACTTGGAAGATACGGATTCATGGTCAAATGCTCAGATGGAATTGAAAACGGGATTGAGGGAGTTTTTATATGAAAGATTGGAGAGAAGCAAAAACGGATTTTCTGATATTTACTTTTATATCATATTCTTGCAAAGCTATGCTAATCAGAACTTAAATAATGCAAGAGAGCAGATTATGAAGTGGACTGCTAAGATTATAAAGGATCTGACCAATGCTAGTTTCATGGAAGATGTTGAAAGAATCAGTGAGATGAACATCAAGTTGGTCATTACAAATTTTACTGTCGATACTTTCACAGCAAAATACGGGTCATTCAAGCAACTGTTGAGTGGGAAGAAGCCAGCATCAGCAAAGAGTAACCTTACAACTGCAAGCAATAACCTATCCGCATTGAAGCTGGAAGATACAAAATCTGATCCTATTCTGTGCAGGCCTATGATACCACCTCCTCCTCCGCCCAATCACACACCCATGAATTTGAAACCTGTACTACTAAAAAGTGAAGTCAGCTCTGATTTGAAATATGTCATCCCACCGATCCCATCCGCACCAAAGCTCTCAATTTCAGATTCCAAAATTGATAGCATTTACTTGAAGAGAAGACCTCCTCCGCCTCCCATCAATCCACACCATGTTCTCCAGAACAAGCCCACACTGCAAGATACTTC